>CM076578.1:1413021075-1413288356 GCA_034641835.2 Pinus albicaulis | reverse complement strand
AACTAATTTAATTGGCAAAAAGGGCAATGACTGAAAAGAAACTAAGTTAACTTGCTGAAAATAAATGGCAGAAAGGAAACTAATTCTAAACCACACTTAACTTGGCCAAAGAACTAAATTCATTCTACTTATCCTATGATCTATCTACCATGCTCTTATCCATGCAATCATGATTTAATTCTAACTAAAAAGGGTTGATTTGCAGTTTGGAGGAAGAAAAAAGGGCTAAAAGAGGCTAATGGGAGGTTCAACATATGAAATGAGGTTTGGAAGTAGAATGAGGGGGTCTAAAACCTTATTAGAACCTTATTATAGTGCAAAAATGCTTTGGAGCGGAAAGAACTCAATAGTGACGTGGTAGAATGCGATGGAGGTAATAGTTGCGATGTGCAATATCACAATCGCAACTTCGCAAGTTTAAATGGATAGCGGTAAGGGCTTAGCGGAATGAACTGAAATGTGCGATGTGCATTGCAGTAAAGGTTGCGGGAGAAGATGTGTGATGGGGATGACATGGCGGTGAAAGGAAAAGGGGAAAAGTTGTGGGCTGCAATGTGTGATATGATATGAACTGCGGGATGCAATTTGTGATACCGCAATCGCAAGAACGAGCGGTAAGCATTAACGGTAAGATCTAAAGGATGTAAAGTGCGATTGACGTGGCGGAGTTATCACACCAGTGGAAATAAGCAGTAAGGGTTATGCAAAAAGGTAAATCATGCGATTTACAATTTGTGCGATCACAATATCGCAATCAGCCGGAACAAGCAATAAGTGTTTAAAGGTAAGAGTTGAATGTTGCGATTTGCGAAATGCATTGTACGGTGGCGGGAATTTCGAGGAGAAAGGCGGAGGTCGGTTTTCAATGGTTTTTAAAGCGTTTTGCGTTAAAACGAGTAAGGCGACGTTGATCGATAGAACAAAGGAATACAATAGGAAATCAGCAAAGGAGAGTGGTAAGTCTTCAAGACAAAAGGTAAACAATGCGAAGTGCAACTGTGATGTACAGTGGCAGGAGTTTCGAGAAGGAAAGGCAGAAGACGAATTTCAATGGTTTTTCCAAGCATTTAGCATTTAAAAGATAAAGGCACCGTGAATGAAAAAAAAAACAAAGGAATCAGGCTTTGAAGGGCTAAGTGTGTTAGGCAAAGAAAAAGGTAAGTGCTACAATTAAAGTGAGAAGTAAAGGAGGGAAGTGGAAGCGTAAGAGAAGTGCTCATAAGTGAAGCACACCTGCAGATTTATGCATGGGAAACAAATAGAAATGTGGGGTGAAACAGTGAAGGAAGACTTGGACTTGTTAAATACAAATTCTTCCCCAAGCTCGAATAGAAAGCAATTTTGGCCTGTGGGGAGGTCTGCCCAACTCGAACTCTATTGACAGAGATGAGAGGGGAGAGAATTAACCACAACTTTGGAGTTTTCCTTCTATTTCACTATGCATAAGCAATTGAAACTAAAACAACAAAAAAACTAAATAGCAATGAAACTTATCAGAAGCATATCTAACTTAAATGGCAGAAGCAAAAATAACTAAATGACAGAAAGGAAAAGATAAGAACAACAGAGAAGCTGAAGCACATGGATTGGAACGTAACCCACGAGCCTAGCCCCCTGAACTTAAATCAATCAAATAGAATCATTTTGCTCATTTCATAAAAGAATAACTGCATACATATATGAAAGTTTGATCCTTGAATAAAACAAAAAGCTTAATAGCTCATAACAATAGTTCTAAATGGAATCGAGAGTAGAATAGAATAACTCTTCCTAGCTCTATCTCTGCTCTATTTATCCTACAGGGCAGCTACCAACAACTCCCTTGAAAGTGGTGATTGAGTCCACTTTGAGTCCAAGTAAACATAGATTGAGTGCCCTTTGTCTTCAGTTGCTTGGCTGCCTATTGGAATTCGAATTGCTTGCAGAGAATCTTTAGGATCCTTCAGCTGCCTTTGAGGGTGGACAATCCTTTTATATTTTCTCCTTGCTGTCTCCTCCAAGTCTTTGTGATAAAATATTTATAAAAGTGCTTAATAAATCATGATTTTCTGCACTCAACCTTATATTAGGCACTCAAAGTATGTTAGCCTTAATCACCACCTATACTAGCATCATAAACCCAAGTAATAATAAAATGCAAGAAAAAGAGATCTAAAAAGGCAAAAAGGTGACTATTAACCCCTGCAAATATGTCTAATGATGGAGCTCATCAGTATCTATGGTCAAATAGATGGTATTGAAGCTAATGATGTAAGGTAACAATGCTTCTTATTTATTCTCAGATAAGTATGAGACCCCTATGTTTAAATTTAGTGTTTACACTTGTAGATTCAATGTTTGTGATATGTTTGATGAAATGTCTATCATGGCTAGGAGAGGTCCAGATGATTTTTTTTTTATGTGATTGCTTCTATATCATTGTTCTAATGTTATTTATCATCCCCTAAGTTTTCATAAAGTTCTTATCAGTGACTTGGGCTTTGCGCCTAAAAAGGTGGCTCAAATCCTGAAGTTGCAGGCACTGAACTGAGCAATTGGGGTCCTCGCCACAGGTTTGTTGTGTTTTTCTTGTGGCTATAGCCTCCTGGCCACTCCCTTGTTATGTTGTGCTTACGACTATGGCTCAAAGTGGTCATAAATTCATTCTAACCCAGGGGTAAGAGGTCTGAATGGTTGGGATACCTCTTGGGGATGTTGTTGATGTTGTAAGGTTTGTTTGTCATGTTTCCATTGGTTCCACTTCCTCAAGGTCATCTAGGAGGTTGAATCTCGTATTAGTAGCCTCTCGTCCCATGTTTACCCGAGTTGGCTGGTTACTTGGGTAGATATAGGAGGAGGGTGTTACAGAGTGGTATCAGAGCATGGTTGCACTCTCCTTGGGTGGTGTCTAGTTTGCATTCTCTTTGAGTGATGTCTAGTTCCTGTTATCATTGGTTGATATCGAATACCATAGAGTGGTATCAGAGCACAATTCAACCCTTGGACTGGATGGGTGGTGTGTTGATATTTTCTTTTGGTTGCATATGCGTTTCTCATAACTGTGGTTTATGTGTTTGTTGCATCCTTGTTGTGTTGGTTGTGGTGCCAGTGGTGTTGCCATGGATGGGTTGATGGTGTTGTTGTCAACATGTTGTCATTAGTGTATGACTTTTTATGTGTTATTATTGCTTATGTATTGTTTATGCATGCTTTCTTACATGTTGCTACATGTTGTGTATGCATTGCTTATTGATGCTAGGTTACATATTGTTCATGCTTTGGTGTTATCCGTGTACGTCTGCTTATGTGATGCTATATGTGGGACATGCATTGGTCATTCATGATTGGTTATACATGTCAAGTGGGTGCATATGGTCAATTTTGCATTGGTTTGGTGAAGTTTGTTGTGCATAAGGTCATTGTCTGTAATTAGGTTGTCGTGATGATATTGGTATGTTATGATGCTATTGTGTTGGCTAAGATAGAGCAGGGGATGCAAACCATTAAAGTGAAGTTGCAGCATTGGACCTTGAGGCAAGAGCATGTCATCATACAAGTTTGGATGTTGGGCATGTAGGTATGTAGGTTGAGGATTGTTATATGCATTATGGTTATGAGTATTCCTTTCATTCTATTGATGTTATGGTCACTTACATTATAGATTCTAGTTTATTAGTGCAGTTATACGTACATGTGGTGGATAGTCATGAATGATAGCAACCTGTAGTGGTATGCATTTCTATTGTTGTTTTATGTTAGATAACTTATATGTTGTTGATGAGCATGTTATGGGTTAAATTGTTCTTGTTGTATGATAGTTAGCTTGATGATTAGGTCACATGTTGTTGATACATGATAGTTAGCTTGATGATTAGGTCACATGTTGTTGATAAGCATGATAGTTAGCTTGATGATTAGGTCACATGTTGTTGATGAGCATGGTATATAACTTGTTGTTGTTACATGCTAGTGACTTGATGGTTAGGGTTATGAAATTCATGCATTAGTCGACCTAATTATGATAGTGTGTTGTATTGTGTCTATAGTGACTATGCATATGTGATTGTATGCATGAATGACAATGTTTATGAGTTTAGGGTGTGAACATGTTAGCTAGATAATGTTATGGATATCATGAACTTATTTATGATTGGGTTGATATGTTGAGAAGTTATATCATGCTAATATAAATGGATTGTGCATATAGGATAGCCTCCCTTGAGATACATTAAGGTACGGGTTTGCTTATGTCATTTATTTGATGGTTGAATGTTAATTATGTCATCTATTTGGTGTTTGAGTGTCTGGTGACTATTATGCCATCTATCTATTGTTTGAATGTTTGACTAGTTGCATGATATGAGTTATATCTATAAGATCGCATGAAGAAATGATTTTGTTTTAAGATTATTGCGCTAACACATATGTGCTGAGATAGTTGGTATATACTTGAGTGTGAGTAGGTGATAGTTGTAGCATTATGTATTGTGACCAATGAATGTGAGTTGATTGTTGATTATGACATGGTTGTTAGTCTTGGTAAATGTTTATTTTAAATTGATAGATATGTTGTCTTGATGTTGATACATATGGTTGACACGTGTGTTTAGTTACAGGTCAGTGTGTTTGGCACAACAAGGTAGGGTAACTAGCTTGTTATTTATATTTATGCACACATAATTACGTGTTTATGGCAGTATGATACAAGGGATTGCATGGCAAAAGAGACTTCCATGAAATCTTGAAAAAGGCTCGGGTTGAGCTTTCCTTTGGAAGTGTTGGGAAACCATGGGGGATTAATTCATGGTTTTTGTTGCTAGTCTTGTGCTTTCGGTCTTTTATGATTTGTTTACACTTGATTTTCAACTTTGTTTATGTTTGGTGCAAGGCCTTACCACTTTGTTTGTGGCGCCGTATTGTTATTGGTTTTCATGGTTTTCTTCTTGATTGGTTCTCGTGCCTGCCTTTTATGTTTGAGATTCTTTGGAATTGGTTGGGAAAGAGGAAAGTTAATGGGGCTCAAGGAGAGCTTTGTGGCATCCAACAGGTAATGAAAGACTCGAATGAAGCTCGATGCATGTATAAGGGCAACTGAAGGTAAGAATATGACAGTTGATTAGACTCGTTGGGTCCATTGTGGTAAATGGATGGTGGCAAAACAGTCGCGAGAAAGGTAACATGAAATGGATATGAGGTGTTAAATGGCTTGGCTATGTTGAGAACTGTTGTTCTCAATGTTGTGCATGTTGTGCATGAATAAAGGAAGTTCTCTTAACTTTGACCTTATGATATTTGGTAATTATGTTGTGTTGATGTTTATATATGTATACATGTATGTATGTATGTCATGTCTAAGAGGGTCGTTATGGATCATGATGGTTTAATGTTGATGTTTATATGTATATATGTGTGTGTGTATGTTGCTTTATGACAGGATCATGATTGTTTTATGCTGATGATTATATATATGTATGTATCTATGTATCTATGTCACTGTATGACATGGTTTTCAAGGATCATTCTTGTGGAGGAATGATTGATTATGCGAGTGAATGGCATGAATAGGGTCTTAGTCTTATGAGGAATCAAGTGGGAAGAGTAACCCTAACATGTATGCAAGGTCAGTATCATGTGGATATGAATTTATCTTATATGCTTGTATTATGCCTATGTTTATGTTATGGACAGGTAATGCTAAGGGGTACATCAACGAAGTGAAGGTAGTGTGATCTGCGGCATGATAGGATAAGCATGGATAATGGAAAGATTTCAATGTATGGTCTATGGATGTGCAATTGTTGTGTATATGTTGCACATGTTGTATATTTAGTGATTGTATCTATGGCGATGTGTAATGTTGCATATATAGTATTGTGTATCTATGATGTAGTATGCCTGTTGTATATATGGTGTTAAGTGTATATTGCATATGCAGTGCTATAGATCGTGTTATGTACATGTTGGATATGTGGTGTTGTGTACATATTGTATTGTGCGCATGTTGGATATGTGGTGTTGTGTGCATATGGTGTTGTGCACATGTTGGATATGCGGTGCTATGTACGTATGGTGTTATGTACATATTGTATATGCAGTGCTATGTACATATGGTATTGTGTGCATGATTGTACATATGGTGTTGTGTGCTTGTGGTGTCGTGTACGTGTTTTACATATGGTGTTATGTGTAGGTGGCATCATGTACTTGTCGTGCACGTGGAGCTGTGTATATATGGTGTCGTGTACATGTCGTGCATGTGGTGTTGTGTACACGTTGTACAAGTGGTGTGATATACATTTGGTGTTGTGTACATGTTGTGCATGGTGTAGTCATGGTGTCGTGACATGTGTGTTCATTTTGTTGTATTATGTATGTGTATATATATTGTTGTGTTGTACACCAAATGTAGGTGTATGTGTTGTCTTTTATTGTACACCGGGTGCAGGTGTATGTGTTGTATGCTGGTTTAGGTGTATGTATTGTGTTGTATTATACACCGGGTGTAGGTGTATGTGTCTTATGCCGATGTGGGTGTGTGTATTGTATGGTGTTGTATGTCGTGTGTGGATGTATGTGCTGTGATGTACATTGAGTGTATGTGTACGTGATTGAAGAGAAGTAAAGGCTCTAGGTGCTTGCTGGGTGTGGCAACCGATCCAATGTGTGCACAAAAGAACAAAGGCAAAAGTAAGGACTGATGAAGGATAAGTATTGATATTTTATTTCAGTTCTATTATGCATGTGATATGTGATTCTAACTTATGATGGTTACACATGATTTATGATTATGGTTTATGGTGATTTCATGTGATTCATGATTTTATTTCATGATGATTTTGTTTTGAGCTAACCACATGTGATATGTTTATACATGATGATTTGATCAAACAATCAGTTTGACTTGTTGTGACAGGAAGTGAACATAATTGCAAATGTACTTTATCGACAAGCTACGAATGAGGTATGATGTGAATTTATTTCAATTTATTTTGAATCTAATGGTAGGTATGTGATTGGTACAGGAAGTAAGGAAATGCCCAATTGGGGGGTTGAAACCGACTGTAAGAAATAGCAGTGTTAGCAAAGGAATTGGAACATGCAGCAGTATGTTCGTAAAGCACTTTAAGAGCAAGGCCATTGTGGGACACTGGTACCCAATAGTTTCCATTGGTTTCCATGAGCATGCTATGACCAGTATGATGGTTTTGAGGCATATATATGCCTTGGTTGTTTGAAATTTCTCTGTGAGGAACCCTTGCCAAGGGACGAACTGCCCGGGACGGGGGTGTCAACAGAACTTGGAAGGTGTGTGATTGCACGAAAGGGGGGTGACCAGATTTCCTGAGGGACTGTGTAGCAGAGAAGGGAAGGTCGTGGATGGATTTGTTTTGGTCATTAGCATTGCCAAATGGAATCAGATGCACATTGGGAGTGTGCCTTGGAACAATGAGCCGGTAACTATTCTCTAAGAGGAAAAGTGGCGCATGATTGTAGCGCTGGATATTGGATGCAACTTTGACTTTGATAATGGATTATGGACTTCCTGGAAAGGAGGTGAATCTTGTTATTACTTTAAGTGTGGAGGTGTGAGCCTCTGGAATCCCTTGTAGATTGATATGGGAATTGTATCCTCTATTTGCAGGATAAGAAAATGTGAATATGTTTATATGTGTATATTATTGTAAATATTGTATCAAGCTGGATTTATAAAGCCCCATAGACAATATGATTATTTGTTGGTTGAAGCAAATGTGTTTGTTATTATAAATACCACAATGAGTTGTGTTATAAAGCTCCAATAAACAATATGTTTGTCATGTTTTCAGCAGTGGTCATTGTAAATACTATAACGAGCTATGTAATAAAGCTCCATAGGTAGTATGTTTTGTTTTTAGCATTTTGCTAGTTTGTAGGTGTCATTGAACACCGAGGATGGTGTTCCCCAAGGGGGAGGGTTTTGTTGAGATTTTGCATATTAATTTGGCTAAAATCTCATGGATAATGCCAACAATAGGATTTGTTCCAAATCTAAAGGCATCAAATCCTAAAGATGAGATATCAATCCTATTTTCTTGTGATAGGATGGAATTGAATTTAATATTCAGTTTTCTTCTACATCTATAAATTGTAAGCCCATAGAGGCAAAAGATATACGAGGGTGAGGAAGAGGAAGAGCAGATGTGAGAAATCTACTGTTGTAATCTCCTGTTGAATAATAAGAAAGCCGATACCTCTGTTTGGTGGATGTAGCCCAGATTGGTTGGGTGAACCAGATTAAATTTTGTCTCCATATTTTAATGTTGTGTTTTCAATTTTAGTTTAGTTTCCGCTGTGTATATTCCTACAAGTGGGTCTACATGTTGCTGCTATATAGCAGAAAAGGTATAATCCAGTGTTGTTCAAAGGCTTTTTCCAAGTCTTTTTTTTTTTTTTAATATTTTGAAACTTATTGATTAATAAGGCAATTAAGGATCCATTGGAGAAGAATTTATATTAACATGTCAAAAACTCAAAGTGCTCGGTTTGAGATCAAGAATTTTAATGGGAGAAATAACTTCGAAATCTGGAAAGTCAAGATGCACGATTTACTCGTACAACAAGGTGTGGCGAAGGCACTTTTGGGAAAATCCAAACAAACTTTCGCAATAATAGATGACGAATGGAGTGACATCGATGACAAAGCACTGAGCGGCATGCGATTCTGTTTGGCGGATGATGTTTTATTTAACATCGTGTCAGAGAAAACAGCCGCTAGACTATGGACAAAGCTAGAAAAATTGTACATGACTAAATCCTTAACAAACATGATTCTTCTGAAAAGACAGTTGTACAGCTTGCGCATGAAGGAAGGTACAACAATAACCGATCATCTGAATACCTTTAATACTCTCTTGGTGCAGTTAGATAACATAGAAGTAAAATTTGATTCAGAAGATAAAGCTGTAACTTTATTATGTTCTCTGCCTGAGTCATGGGATCACTTTGTTACTTCTATAAGTATAAGTTCATCAGAAACCCTTGAATTTGATGATGTTGTTGGAGCTATGCTATATGAAGAAACCAGAAAAAAGGTCAACTTTAGAAACCTCTACATCAAAAGCAATGATGGTTAGAGGTCGATCTAAAGAAAAGCGCTTCAGTCAGAAAAACAACTCTTGATCAAAATCGAAAGGGAAGAAGAGTAAGCTAAAATGTTGGTTTTGCGGCAAATCGAGACATTTGAAGCATGACTTTTGGAAGAGACAACAAACATCCAAAGGAGACTCTTCAACAGAAAATAAAGAATCAAACACGACAGATACAGGTTCGGCATCTAGTTCAGGTACAAGTGATGAAGTTTTATCAATTAATTTTTCAAATCATGATCAACATTAGTTATTAGATTTTGGTGCGTCCAATCACATGTGCATTCATAAGGAGTGGTTTCAATCTTATATGTCAATCAATGATGGAGTGGTTTACATGGGCAATGATTTTTCATGTAATGTTGTGGGAATTGGAAGCATCCATATTAAAATGTTTGATGGGACAATCAAAATCTTAACTGATGTAAGACATGTGCCTGAACTCAGAAAAAATATTATTTCTCTAGGATTGTTAGACACAAATGGATATAAAACTTTTATTCAAGGTGGAGTAATCAAAATTTACAAAGGAATCTTATTAGTAATGAAAGCAAAGAAGATTGGAAATATTTTTCAGTTAAAAGGAAGAACAGAGTCAAATCATGTTTCAACTGTATCTGAAAACGACAGTGATTCTATTCGACTATGGCATCAACGGTTGGGCCATATGAGCGAAAGAGGATTAAAAATCTTATCTGATCATATGTTACTTCCTAGTTTAAAATCTTCTAAGTTAGATTTCTGCAAACATTGTATTTATGGGAAATAAAGCAAGCATAAATTTAAAACTGGAAAACATACTAGCAAAGGCATCCTTGATTATATCCATTCTGATGTTTGGGGTCCATCTCCTACAACCTCATGTGGAGGATCATCATATTTTGTATCTTTTATAGATGATTTCTCTAGGAAAGTATGGGTCTACATGTTAAAAATAAATTCTGATGTATTCACAGTTTTCAAGCAGTTTAGAGCATTAGTAGAAAATATCACTGGAAGAACCATTAAATGTTTAAGAACTGACAATGGTGGTGAGTTTACTTCAAAGGAATTTGATAATTATAGCAAGGAAGTTGGGATCGAAAGACATAGAACTACTGTATATACTCCTCAGCAAAATGGAGTTGTTGAACGCATGAACAAGACTCTTTTAGAAAGAGCAAGAAGTATGTTGAGTAACACCAATTTCCAGAAGGAATTATGGACAGAAGCAATATCTACGGCTTGTTATTTGATAAATCGATCACCATCAACTACAATAGGATGAAAAATTCCTCAAGAGGTATGGAAGGGTCATCCTTGTGATTATTCTAAACTAAAAGTTTTTGGTTGTGATGCATATGCTCTAATTCCGAAACATCAGCGTTCTAAATTAGATCCTAAATCAAAAATATATATCTTTGTTGGATATGGTGAAGGGCTTAAGGGATACATGTTGTGGGATCCTACTACTCACAAGATCATCATTAACAGAGATGTTAAATTCAATGAATCTTCACTTGATAATCCAGATGTAGATATTAAATTGAAACAGGCAAAATGTACCTAAGTTTCAACATATTCAGTTTGAAACAAGTTCAAATACTGATAATAGTAAAGATGAACAAGTTTCAGATGAAGATCATGAAGAATTTCCTATAGATAATAATCAACAAATTGTGGAAGAACCAGAAACATCTTTAAGAAGGTCCACGAGAATTAGACATCCTTCTAAAAGGTATGATGATTATGTTACTTCAGTTGCTTTAACCGCTAATGATGATGAACCTTTATGCTATCAGGAAGATGTAGAAGGTTCTAACAGTGATAAGTGGAAAGAAGCTATGAAGGATGAAATGATGGCATTATACAAGAATGCCACATGGGACCTCGTAGAACTTCCTAATGACAGAAAAACTGTAGGATGTAAATGGGTTTACAAATTGAAAAGGGGTGTTGATGATAAAGAAGACAGGTACAAAGCGAGGCTAGTTGCGAAAGGTTTTTCTCAGAAAGCAGGAATTTACTTTCATGAGATATTTTCACCAGTTGTTAAAATTGTTTCAATTCATATTGTCTTAGCATTAGTTGCTTTACTTGATTTAGAATTACAACAACTAGAAGTTAAGACTGTATTCTTACATGGAGATTTAGATGAAGATATTTATATGGAACAACTTGAAGGGTTTGTTCAAAATCGCAACCAGAAATTTGTCTGCAGGCTCAAGAAATCATTGTATGGTTTGAAGCAGTCGCCGAGATAATGGTACAAGAAATTTGATTCTTTCATGATGAGCCAAAATTATATAAGAAGTGAATATGATCATTGTGTTTAAGAAATTAAGTAATTAAATATTCATTATCTTAGTATTATATGTTGACGATATGCTTTTAGCAAGCAAAAGCATAACTGAGATCAACAGGTTAAAGACTCAGATGGATAGGACGTTTGATATGAAAGATCTAGGAGCAGCAAGATAGATTTTGGGCATGGAGATTTTCAGAGACAGAAGCAATGGTAAGCTGTGGTTATCACAATAGAAGTATATTGAGAAAATACTCTTAAGGTTTGGTATGAACAATGTGAAGCCAATTTCAGTCCCTTTAGCTTCCCATTTTAAGCTTTCTTCAAGTTTATGTCCTAATACAAATGAAGAAAAGGAATATATGTCTCGAATACCATATGCTAATGCAGTAGGAACTTTGATGTATGCGATGGTTTATACACGACCAGATATTTCACATGCAGTTGGGGTTGTCAGTAGGTATATGGAAAATCCAGGGAAAGAACACTAGGTAGCAGTGAAATGGGTGCTTCGGTATTTGAGAGGCACAAGTGATTATTGTATCACTTATAACATAAGTAGTGAATTTGTTTGCGGATATTTTGATTCCGATTTTGCAAGTGATTTGGATAAGAGAAGGTCAACTTCAGGATATGTCTTTACTCTTACAGGTGGAGCTATTAGTTGGATGTCAAAGCTACAAAACATTGTTGCTTTATCCACTACAGAAGCATAATACATAGTTGCTTCACATGCTTGCAAAGAAGCGGTTTGGTTGAAAGGTTTGTTTGGTGAGTTTGGTAGGTTGCAAGACAACATAAAGTTATTTTGTGATAGTCAAAGTGCAATTCATTTGGCTAAAAATCTAGCCTATCATAGTAAATCAAAGCATATACCTATAAAGTACCATTTTGTAAGACAGGTTATCACTAAATGGGGTGACTCTCTTCAAAAATTGCATACAAAGGAAAACTGTGCAGACATGTTCACGAAACCAGTTTTATTAGAGAAGCTATGATGGCTTCTGGCTTCTCTTGGCTTGCAAAAAAAATGAATACAATAAAGAAACAAGGTATCAGGTTAATTGTTTTCAAGGTGGAGATTGTTGAGATTTTGCATATTAATTTGGCTAAAATCTCATGGATAATGCCAACAATAGGATTTGTTCCAAATCTGAAGGCATCAAATCCCGAAGATGAGATATCAATCCTATTTTCTTGTGATAAGATGGAATTGAATTTAATATTCAGTTTTCTTCTACATCTATAAATTGTAAGCCCATAGAGGCAATAGATATATGCGGGTGAGGAAGAGGAAGAGCAGATGTGAGAAATTTGTTGTTGTAATCTCATGTTGAATAATTAGAAAGTAGATACCTCTGTTTGGTGGATGTAGCCTAGATTGGTTGGGTGAACCACGTTAAATTCTGTCTCCATATTTTAATGTTGTGTTTGCAATTTTAGTTTAGTTTCCGTTGTGTATATTCCTACAGGTTCTTTAACATCCCTGGTAAAAATCCATGTAAAAAAACATATAAGACCACGGTTGGTGGGACATGTATTCCAAGCGGAATGGTGGGAAAAACATCCTGGTGGGTGTTCATTCAGTTTATTGTGGCTAAATAAAATTGGCAAAGGCAATGGAAAAGGCTTTGTAAAGGCATAAGGCATTAATTGACATTCTATTTATGAAAATAATGGAAAATAGGAGAAAAGGGAGGTTAAAGGTCACAGGTTGCATGTGAGGAGGAAAAAGAAGGAAAATAATGGAAAATGAAGAAAATAGAGGCCTCATTAAAAAAGGCTTATGAGGATCAATTGGTAAGATTTTGTCAATGCATTTTTGGAGCTCTCTCATTATTCTCTCTCTCTCTCATACTCCTGGATACTTAAAGTTTTTTTGGAGAACCCTTGGAGAGTGTGGATACTTGGTGATTTGGAGCAAGAAGCCAAAGGAAGAGTAGGAAATCACGGGAGGACATCGAGATCAACGTCTGCAACAGGTTCTAAGTGCAGGTACCGAGTTGCATGTATGTTTTCATCACTAGTTTTGGCATGCATGGTGTATCCATGAGGATTTTCCTAGCCTTTCCATTTCTTGGATAGCCATGGTGTTGTGGGTTTATTTCCATTGATTGTTTTAAGGTCTCTCATGATTCATTTAGTTGTGTGTTGAGTTATTAGTTCCTAGAAGCCTTGGCTAGAAATTCACTCTGGAAGCTCGACAGACAACTGTGGGTTGAGTTACTAGTCCTGGAAGGCTTGGTTGGATAAACGCTCTAGAATCCCTAGGTGGGTTGAGTTACTAGTACTATAAGCTTTGGTTGGACAAACACTTTGTAAGTCCTGTAATAGTTGGGGTTGAGTTACTAGTCCTGGAAGCCCTGGTTGGAACAAACACTCTGCAACCCTGGAAAAACTTGGATAGAGACCGATATGTGATGGTTGTGATTTCCAACCATGACGTGGAGTCACTAGTTGAGGTTTGAGGTGGTTTGGCATCTACAAGCCCTAGATTGATTATGATTGATGTGTTTTATGAGTTCCCACATTCATTATTGGAATATGGCACGAGGTGATTGGCTGAAGTGAGATTTGGCTCAGCCAATCTATGGTTGGGTGGAACGTGGAAGCCCCATATATGGTTGGTTTTATACATTCATTAATAAACAGCTCATTTCCTTAGTATTTGGTATGTAAACGCACTCGTTATTATGTGGATTCTATTGGTGTTGTATCCATTTTATTTCTATTATTATTATGTTGGTTATAAGCATGTATTTTATCAACGATGATGTATGAATTCATTCATGTTTTTACTTGTAAATGAATGCACAATGTATCTATGGTCAAATATATGGTATTGAAGCTAATGATGTAAGGAAGAAATGCTTCTTAGTGAATCTTAGATAAGTATGAGATCCCTATGCTTAAATATATTGTTTACACCTGTAGATTCAATGTTTGTGATATGTTTGATAAAATGACTATTGTGTCTAGGAGGGATCCAAATGAGTTCTTGTTGACGTGATTTATTCCTTATCATTGTTACAATGTTATTTATCATCCCCTAAGTTTTCATGAAGTTTTGGGTAGTAACCTAGGCTCTGAGCTTAAAAAGGTGGCTCAAATCCTAGAGTTGTAGGCATTGAACTTAGTAATTGGGTCCCTAGCCGCAGGCTTGCTGTGTTGTGCCTGCAGCTATAGTCTCCTGGCCACTACCTTGTTGTTTTGTGCCTGTGGATATGGCTCAAAGTGGTCATAAAGTCAGTCTAACCCAAGGGTAAGAGGCTTGAATGGTTGGGATACCACCTGGGATGTTGTTGATGTTGTGTGAGGTTTGTTTGTCATGTTTTTGTTGGTTCCACTTCCTCAAGGTCATCTACGAGGTTGAATCTCGTATTAGTAGCCTCTCATCGCATGATTACCTCGGTTGGTCGATTACTTGGGTAGATGTGAGAGGAGGGTGTTACAATATCTGTTGTTGAATTAGACAATTTCTCTAAGAAAGGGTTGTTGGGTTTTTCCCCTGGTTTGGGGTTTTACTATGAGAAATTGTGTGTCTCTTGTGTTTGATTGTCTCTTCGTGTTTATATTGTCATAATGGTTTTACTGTTGAATATTTTCTATGTATAATTGTTTAATGATGAATGTGATATAAGATAAATTAATGGAGATATAATTGGAAATAACTATTAGTCTAGGAAATCCTGAAAAATCAACATGGTATTAGAGCTTGTGTTATAGAGTAGCCATTAAAGCGAAATCCAAGGCACTTGTTTATGTCCTATGAAAGCCAAGCCCTACTTGTGTTCAATACGAAACAAAGACTGATTTGAAAGCCTTTACTCTCATCCAAATTCTAGGTCAAAGTTGTGCAATAGGAGGCCAAGAATGCCTTGGGTGTGCGAGAAGGCCTAAGAGCCAGCTTTAAGAGGTTCAAAAGGGCCCCAATATGAGAAATGAAAGGCTGAAACATTGCAAGCAGAAGGGATCTCAACCTAAATTATGTGCAACCAAGATAAGTAATAGGAAGACATGGTCTGTTTCGAGATCAAGAATGAGGTTTAGAGGGGACTGAGAAGTTTCAAGGACAGAATACCAAGTGAAGAGGCCAATGAAGTTGTACTAATGTGTGGGTGGAATACTAAATCATGTTAAGGAATTTTAAGCAGCATGGTTTAATGCCGCCTAAGATTGTAATCCAAATTGAGGAAAAGACAATTGTTCATGAAATATGTTTGTGAACAAAGAACTTTTATCAAATATCTTGCATTATACTATGGTGCCATTGTTCTTTCAAGAATAAACTTGAAGACTATCTGATACAAGGAAACCATAACTAGAGGGAAAGAAGTCTCAGGATCTTAGTTTTAGATTCATGGTTAAAAAACGTTCACAAACTGAAGGAGATCTAAAAGCTTCCTATCTTTTTGATAGAGCATCCAAATTACTTGATTGAATAATTGAATAACAATAACATTTCATAGTGCCCATTAAAGGTCATAGATTATAAAAAAGTGATTGTTTGATGAAGCATTCTTATAACTAACATAGTCCTCTATAGATAACTTAGTTTTATTATAGTTGGTGGAGTTATCACCTTGTTGAAAACCTCATTATGGTACTCATAACACATTGTTTTTATCATATTATGATCTATCCCATCAACATTTACACGTGATTGATTTGATGACCTTATTTTGTCTTAGGACACCTGAATGGTATAAATTGAATATTTTTTTTTGCATGTTGTACTCGTGAAGTTGGTTGACGCTTGATGTTACCATACATGAGGCCTAACCTAAGGTAAGACGTGCCTTGTTAATGAGAGATGAATTAAGTACCAAGATTATTTTGATAGGTTGAATTGTGTCAAATTAAAGTTTGTGTACTAACCTGTGTAGGAATACTTCCTTTATATTTCAAATACGTGTTCAAAATCAGAGTCCGAAGTTGCAGGGATCAAAGCCTCTAATGCCATGACTAAGTAAGGACTCTTGTAAAGTATAATGCCATTGTATTTTAGAGTGTATTCACAAGCATGATGTTGTAGTGATTCCATGAAAATTGAGGTTATGTTTCCCTACAAAATATGTATTGCACTATTAACCCTAATATGTCCTTGATGGATTGATGAAAATGGTGGATTTGATCACATATGCAAAGCCATAGGGATCCTATGGTTTTGGGCATTTGGATATGGAAAGAAAACCTGCATATTACAAAGGTGTATATGAAAATTGGAAATATAGGGTTCGTAAATCCTAGTGGTCTAGAAGGATTAAATAAGAAAGCCTTAGGGTTTGTGGATAAAACCCTAGAGCTTAACCTAGTTCGATGTTTCCACCGAAAGAAGAAAACCTAGCTCATGCAAGGAAGGAAGGAAAGACTAAATGCTTACAAGGAAAATAATTATGAGCTTACAAGATGGATGCAAGAGGGAAAGGACCGAGAGGGAGATTCCCTACATTTCTTATATCAAAAGGTAAGTACTTTATATCTCTCTTCCTTGATTGTTATTGTTTTTTTGTTGGCCTCTCTTCTTTGTTTCTTTTGTTGTGTTATAATCATTCTTCCATGGTATCCTAGTGATGATTGAAAATACATTGTGAAGGATGCTAAGGCTCTAGCATTAGATGAATAAAGCATAATATTTGACAAGAGGATTCTCTGATGAGTGATTCATGTTCAAAAGGAAGAAATTTTACCAATATCTAGAAGAGCTCCTAGTTCAAAGGGAGCAGACATGTCAACAAGTTTGAAGGATGGCATTGTACCAAGATTTGTGTAATGTCAACAATATGTATTCACAAGATCAAGCATTTGTTGGAAACATAAATAAGTGTAAAGTGAAGATTCTCCCAGAAAGAGGTAGGGGACATTAGAAGGAATTTGATCCAATTGCAGTTTGGAAAGTTGAGAAACAAGGGAGATTCATGATTGTTTGATCAGATACAATAATGGTGATAAATTCACGTGACACAAAAGGAGCATTGAGGCCTTTGTACATTTCTTAGGTCAATTTATTTGCTGACATTCTCACTGTCCTTGAATGAAGTTGGAAAAAATTGAAGTAATTGAGAATGTTTCCCTTGAAGGGAGTGTTGATTTTGTGGTATCAAGGGGTAGATGATCTCTTTTGGGTCACAGGTTTTGACTGGGAAAACCTAATTTATGGTTGGGGAAATTGGCCCCGATAGAAAGGAGGCCTCCTAATGCTCCCCCTGTCATTAGGTTCCAACCATATTTCCATGGGGTTTGGCTAGTGGGTTGAGCGAGTGCCTTATAACATCAGGAAAGTAATTTTTGCCATTCAATTACATGTGACGACATGTGGGGATGGTAAATGGGCCCTGGATTTCACCATGGGTTAGGAGGGGTTCTCGAAAATACTCTAAGTGACCACTTCGTAGGTTGGTGACCCAAGGGTTTAACCATGGGACAGGTGGGGTTCCTGATAATACTCTAAGAGATGACTTAGAGAATGATGACCCCAGGACTAGTGGGTAGCTAGTTCCTTTATTTGATGTTGATGTAAGAAACCTTCCACATGGTTCTTATATAAACTATAAGGTGGACAAATTCATCAACATAACTGAGTTCATTCAACCTTTTCTTGGGATTGATCAGGAGATCATGTCCAAGTTAAGAAATTTGCTAAAAAATGAAAGGGTTCAAAAGTGGTTGCAGTCTAAACGACCGAAAAGGTCTCGTCGCTGCGATTCCGGCACCGCGAACGGTTCTCAAAACTAAGGTCGTATGTGAAAGTTATTGAGGTTTGAAATCTCCAGTAAACTTCAAAATTCAGTTGACCAAGTTTGACTTTATAAATTTGTGAAAAATTATATATATATATATATATATATATTCTGGGAGTATTCCTTAGAATATTCCTCGAAATATTCCTTAGAAGATGATTTAGATGTTGACAAGTGGCATCTCTTCATTTGAAGAAGGTTTGATTTTATGAATTTTTGGCCTATTAGTGGGCGCCACGTGGCCCTAGGGCATGGAGAAATTGGTTTATAAAAAATCTGTTAGCCAATAGGACTCAAACCAGCGACCTCATGTGCCCAAGCTCAAAGGCTTGACCATCCGGGCTGGCGGATGTTTCTTAATATGTATGGGTTCCACGTTGCATTTAAAGTTATAATATGAATCGGCTGGAGGTAAAGGGGGGCTGCCCCTTAGGGCCAGCCCCCACTTTAAAACACTCCATACGAACAGGCCGAGCGACCAAGCGCTTATTCTCCGGTGGTTTGAAAACTGTTACATTGCGGTTTGAACGTGACATGTGGCCAATGCTTTTAAACGCATTTAATGTTATGGATAAGCCGCGGTTTAAACGGAGTTTTGGGTGGCGGTCACCATGTGACCGCCCCACTCCAACATTTAATGTTATCCAAATAGTTTCGCCAGATTTGGAGGGGCGCGCCCAAATTTGGGAGATTCCGCCATTTTTAACTCCAGTTATCTTCAGTTGCTCCACATTTGGTGGAGTTTGTTTACGGATATTGGGAAAATTTTATTTTTGCCATAACTCCCTCAATATTGAATGAAATTGGATGAAATTTTAGTCAATTTTGGGTTTATTCGACCTTCTGAACAGTTTGGAATAGGTTTCAGGTCGAGAAGAGGTGATATATAACAAATTTTTCTTCAAGGAAGATGAAGAAGCCATCAGGGCCATCATGGAGAAGGCACTGTATTGGGTAATATTTCTCTGTTTAGTGTGAAACAAAAACCATTTCTAGCTATTTTCTATCTTTTGAAGCTGAATTTACAGTTGGTTTTTCCTATTGAGGCATATTTTTACCTGTGTAACCATTTTGAGAAAATTAATAGAGCAAGGACATGCCATTGGGGAGCCTTGGACCGACAGATGTAGCCCAGGAGGGGTGAACTGCCTCAACAATTTTTTGTGTATTTATGTTGTGATATGTTAAACATTAAATTTACTTAACTAATCCTCACACATAAAACTCAGAAACACAACCAAAACTACCTTGTTTAACCTGCAACTCATGGAGAACACTTTGCACACTTTATTATATCATAATGGATACTTTGCATAGCGTAACAAATAAAATCCATTTTATATCAGGTTGGTATCGGAGTTGGTGTTTTTTAGCATTAGGAGAGCTAGTGTTTCTCTCTGTATTGTTCTTGTGCAAAAGGATTTGTTTAAAATTTTGCATTATAACCCTTGCAAGCAGTGCAGAGCCATTTTGAAGCAGCATTTGTTGTAGGTTTTTCAGGCTTACTAGGCTGAGTTTGCTAGAGGGTGAAGGAATAGCTATGGATAGCTAAGTCTTGGAGAGGAAAAAAAAAGGAAGAAAGTGCTGAAGGCTTCTTCCTTACCCCAAAGTACCTTAAGGTCACCATTGAAACACAAACCCTCTTGACGATTGTTTGTTAAGAAGCTCTTGGAGTTTGTTTGTTGTTTGGCTGCTTGAATAAGAGTTTGTCTTTACAACCATTTGGTTAAAAAAGCTTTGTCATTTGTTTTGAAAGCTTTGAGAACTTTATTGAAGTTCCTTTTGTTCATTGACATCATATGACAACTTCTACAAGTGAAGTTTCCTCCTTCACAAGATTCTTCGATGATGATATGAAGCGTGAATTTATTATATTGAAGGACATGGTGCAGATTTTGTTTAAGGATAAAAGAGAAAGCACTGAACTCTGTGAACAGTTGTTTGACATGAAGGAAGAGAAGGAATAAATTCTTCAAAGATTGCATGATATGGAGAGGCAGCTCCATCAAGCCCAAGAGGCTTTGACCAAGAAAATGCATGAGGAAGAGGTAATCCATTCTAATTTGTCTTCAATTTCCTCATTAGAAAGATGTGTTGGTTCTTTCAAAAAACATACAAGAGGTATAGGGTCCAAATTAATGATTAAAATGGGCTATGAAGGCAAAGGGTTAGGCAAGCATGCACAAGGCATGGTTGAACCTGTTTCGGTCGAGGAACGACCCAAGAATATTGGTCTTGGTTATGTGAAATTTAATGGCAAAGACTCCAAAGCCATGAAGGCATGTGAGGCTATTTCAAAGAGAACCTTTATTCCAAGTTCTAAGATGAAAATATGTCAAATTTGTTTCAAAGATGATTGCCATTGCTTTAAGCCTTTGTTGCAGCAAGAAGATGGTAGACATGCAGCTTATGGCAAGCATGCAAGTTCATACAGTTTTCAAGACAAAAACGGTGATGTTAGTCTGCAAATGAAAGTTGTAGCCTCTACTGGTTCATCTTCTCATGAAGACAAAAATGATGAACATTCAAAGCAGCGCAAGAGGTATAAATCTTCTCATGATCAATTTGATTGTGTTTCTACAAAGCATGATAATTTTGCATGCTTAAATGGAAGAAAGATTTGATGCACATATTGTGGTTGATTTAACCATGATGTTTCGAGATGCTAGATGAGGAAGAAAGCATACAAGAAGCAGATGAAGCAGAGACAACTTTCAAAGAAGGTGCATAATATTTGCACATATTTCCAAAAGAGGGGACATGTTGTCTCCCATTGTTGGACTTTGCATCCAACTAGTCATCTCAAGCACATGCAGCAAGAAGACAGAAATATTGGCGAAGGTGGAACCAAGGATTCCATTATTGATGTGAAAAAGGAAGTTTCACATGAAGAAGAGTTTCAGCAGTAAAAGTCGCCATGGAAGTGGCTTGGTAAGAAGTGGATGGACTTCTTAACACAGTAAGACGTACTCGTTTTGTACATATGAAAATTTCGGTTGTATGCATGTATTTTATGCTGTAATCTCTCGTTTGTTTGAGCCATATTGGATCATTGATCAAGGCAGTGATGTTCAGCTTCCTTCTGCAAATTTCTCGCCAAAAATTTTCTGAGTGAGTGCAAGAAAGACAGTTATAGACAGGAGGACAAGTGCATCGAGGAAGGGAAGTGTGAATTGCTTTCTAGTTGTGGTTCAAAGTCACTAGCCATGCAAGGAAAGTGTTTGGAGGCTAAAGAGAAGAGGGTGCAATACTCTCATTTGCTGTACAGATCAGTTTCAGTAGTCCATAGAGATTTTGGCGTCCAAAAGCTTCCTAGTGGGGAGGTGTGATCAGGAGATCATGTCAAAGTTAAGAATTTTGCTAAAAAATGAAAGTGTTCAAAATTGGTTTTAGTCTGAACGACCGGAAAGGTCTTGTCGCTGCAATTTTGGCGTCGTGAACGGTTCTCAAAACCGAGGTCGTATGTGAAAGTTATTGAGGTTTGAAATCTCCAGTAAACTCCAAAATTCAGTTGACCAAGTTTGAATTTATAAATTTGTGAAAAAAGAATATCCTGGAATATTCCTTGGAGGACGAATTAGATGTTGACAAGCGACATCTCTTCATTTGAAGAAGGTTTGACTTTATGAATTTTTGGCCTATCAGTGGGCGCCACGCGGTCTTCCCGAAGGCCGCCACGTGGCCCCAGGCCGTGGAGAAATTGGTTTATAAAAAATCTGTTAGCCGGCAGGACTCGAACTGGCGACCTCGTGTGCCTAAGCCTAACAGCCCAACCATCTGGGCTGGCAGGTGTTTTTTAATATGTATGGGTTCCATGTTGCATTTAAAGTTATAATATGAATCGGTTGGCGGTAAAGGGGCCTGCCCCTTAGGGCCAGCCCCCACTTTAAACCGATCCATATGACTAGGTCGAGTGACCAAGAACTTATTCTCCGACGGTTTGAAAACTGTTACATTGCGGTTTGAACGTGACATGTGGCCAGTGCTTTTAAACGCTTTTAATGTTATGGATAAGCCGCGGTTTAAACGGAGTTTTGGGTGGCGATCACCATGTGACTGCCCCACTCCAACATTCAATGTTATCCAAACAGTTCCGCCGGATTTGGAGGGGCATGCCCAAATTTGGGAGATTCCTCCATTTTTAACTCCAGTTATCTTCAGTTGCTCCACATTTGGCAGAGTTTGTTTAGGGATATTGGGCAAAATTTATTTTTTCCATAACTCCCTCAATATTGAACGAAATTGGATGAAATTTTAGTTAATTTTGGGTCTCTTCGACCTTTTGAACAGTTTGGAACAAGTTTCAGGTCGAGCAGAGGTGAGCTACAATAGCTTTTTCTTCGAGGAAGATGAAGAAGCCACCAGGGCCATCATGTAGAAGGCACTGTATTGGGTAATATTTCACTGTTTAGTGTGAAACAGAAGCCATTTCTAGCTATTTTCTATCTTCTGAAGCTGAATTTACAACTAGTTTTTCCGATTGAGGCATATTTTTACCTGTTTTACCATTTTGAGCAAATTAATAGAGCAAGGACATGCCATTGGGGAGCCTTGGACCGATAGATGTAGCCCAGGAGGGGTGAACTGCCTCAACAATTTGCTGTGTTATGTGATGGTGAATTTTATTTGCTGTGTATTTCTACTGTGATATGTTAAACAGTAAATTTACTTAACTAATCCTCACACATAAAACTCAGAAACATAACCAAAACTACTTTGTTTAACCTGCAACTCATGGAGAACACTTTGCACACTTTATTATATCAGAATGGATACTTTGCATTGCATAACAAATACAATCCACTTCAGATCAGGGATAAAGAAACTTATATTCAAAAGAGATCACGTGGAAAAGCCATTATGAATACCTACCTAGCTAAGTGGGAGTGTTGAATTTTGTAGTTATGGTCGGTATTCATAAACAAGTTTTAGCCCTCTAAATATACAAGAAATGATAAATACATATGTGGATTCTAAGTCAGCTTCAAAATAAGAAAAAAACAATTTCAAATTTTGAATTTTTCCCTCCAAATGTAAGGTCGACTTCAAGTCAACCCTAGTGAAGGGACACAACCATTTGGTTCATTCAACGTCTATATATTGGCATTCATCCTCTCCATTTGGGCATCACTTCAAATCACTTATTTTCACAAGTGGTAGTTATATGATGAATGAATAAGGTTAAATCTAAGGCAAAAAAGAAGGACAAACTCTCTGAGCAAGAAGACTGAATCTCTATGAAAAAATAAAAGGTTGAAATTTGGCCTTGTCAACCTAAGTTGACCGATTTTTTCTGGGAAAAAAATTGATTGATCTGAGGGAAATTTGACCAAGTTTGACCTATATTTAGTTACTAGTTAGTTTGAATTTATTTTGATTAGAAATTTCAAATTGTATCTCTTGTTGCATTGGACAATTTCTCTGAGAAATGGTTGATGGGTTTTTCTCCTGGTTTGGGGTTTTCCTAGGATAATTTTTTGTGCCTCTTGTGTTTGGTTGTCTCTTCATGTTTATATTGTCATTATTGTTTTATCGTTAAATATTTTCTATGTATAATTGCTCAATGATGAATGTGACACTTCATAAATTAATGGATAAATCATTAGAAGTAATTATCAGACTAGGAAATCACGAAAAATCAACAAGGGGTCCTTGACAAGCGAGCCCCGTTTTTTCTCCCAATTATTCAAAGCAGTGTTAAAGTTTCCATAAAATATGCTGAATTATCCAAGCCCAACTTCACGAAGGCCTTGGAGGGAGGCCCAACATTCTCGTTTCTCTCTAAAATGAATCGACATATATACATTTATAACAGAGCATACCTAATTGGAGGTAAGATTCTGGAAGGAGATAACAAGCGAATGAATTGAGTTGTAGGAGTTTAAAAACTGAACTTGCCAAGGATCCCATAGGGTAGCCACCTGAATCTCCTCCAGCGCTGACTGAAGTAAGTTCACTACCGTTCTATAACTTAGGGTGATGTGCTTGAATCTCATGATCTTCCATTTTTGTCTGCTGGAGTAGGGCCATTGAAGGTCTTTCCTTTGTGATTAGAGATTTTACTTATGCCCTTATTTTTCTCAGACCCAATTCCTGTACAGTTCCAGGAGAAAACTATCATTACTTATTCTTGGGATGATATGACCCATTAGATGGGGCAGCACCAGATCCTCTTTACTTTCCTTCATTTGCTATTTCCCTGATGTGAATATGCTTGAGGGTGATTTGGTGTCCTAATTCTTTCTACTTTTCTATTTGTTCAATCCAAAAAAAAAATTCTTCCTTCCAGTGTGATGGATTTGACGTCTTATCTCTTTTATTTTCTCTACTTCACATTTCTCATTAGCTAAGCTTACTAAATATATTCCTGCATTACCTTCTCATGGTGATATGAAGTCCTCTTCCTATTTATAAGAGTCATCTTGATTCGTTTCTAGTTATCTATTGGGTTTCAACTTAACAACTAGCTCCTTGGGCTCTTGGGGATTAGATAGATTTGGTTGTTGATATGATTTAGAGGGATCTTATTAAGGGATTCCCCCTTCCTCTTGTTCATTTTCAAGAACTTCGTACCTAATGCCACAAACACCTTTATTTATTGATTTACTCATTCCTTCTCTGCTTCCTATGGATTTGTTTTTAGGAGAGTTTTAAGATCCAAAACCCTTCCAATGTGGGAATTTTTGTTGTTGGGGTTGAGGAGGTTGATGCTTCTTAGATCCCTTCCTCTTTTTTTTCTTTTTTTTTTTTGTCTTGTTACCATTGTTCCATTGCTTCTCTTTCATTTTCTTAATCATCTTGTTTTTTGGGGTAGTTTCGAGCAAAGTGTTCGTATTCATGGCAAACTTTGCATTTAAAAGGGAGTTGATTGTAATCAACCTCTTGGATATGTGACCAACTATTGAAGCTAAGGTTGATTTCAATAGGAATCCTTTTATCCAAATTGACTTCCACACAGATTCATGCACAAGAATTGAGACCATCACGAGGCTCCGCCCAATCAACATGCTTCCCCAAAGTATTGTCGATACTTCAAAAGGTAGCATCATTCCAACAATGCAAAGGAAGAAAGGGAAGCTTCACACAAATTGGAATGAAAGAGGGTAAATCACAGCTGGGATTGAAATTCAGGGTCTGACAATCTAATTAAAGTGCTTGGGCACCCATGAAGTATCGCCCGCTCCTAAAGATTAGATCTTGATCTAGTTTTTTTCAAAGAAAAACGTGAAAACCCCTTGCCACAAAAGGAAGCAGTGACCTCCCCTTTGATTAGGGGTTTGAAAAAATTCTCAACCCATACGCGAATAAATATGGAGTATGGCCACAATCCCATAAACTGACCCATTAAGCCCCTTTCAACGAGTTAAAGAGCATGAATTCGAGCATGGGGAGCTGAGACCTCCACCTTCAGAATCTCATCCCGATTCTTGACAAATCACAAGGATGGGGGTTTGTGAAACTTTGTTCCATTGGTTACAAGCAAATTGAAAGTTGTGATCTCATGGTTAAGCTAAGAGGGGGAGGCCATATTGGTCATGGTTAACCACCTGGCCTAATCGGGGCGTGAAATAACAAAAATAGACGCAGAAGTGATGGCTAATCGAGTTCACATCGAAGGGATCACGCTACAAAGGAGTTCAGACTAGGGTCAAACATCAAAGGTGAGGTCCACAAGTTAGATCTGACAGGGCATAGGCGCTTAGGGCCATAGGTTTTGCAACACAAAGCAAAGTAGAAGAATTTGTATTGTTAATTTAAAGAAGAATAAATATTCTATAAATTTGAACTTTCATAAGTTATTAAAATTAGAATGTTGTTTTTAATACATAATTAACAACATCTCTTTAACTTAAATCAATCAAAATTAAAAAAACACCTATTAATTTTCATTAATTGAACTAAAAAGATATTCATTATTTTTCACTAGTATAATTCAAAAAGATATTTGTTAGCCTTGTATTGAAAATAAAATTTTACGTTAGATTAAATTAGAGAGACATCATTTAAATATTCTTGCTAGAGACATCATTTAAATACTCTCTCCCTCCTAATAACATAGAAATAGTAAAAGACTATTAATGCAAAATAAAATCCAACAAATGATATGCACACGAAGATTGATACATCTTAAATACACCTTCTCCCCATATCTTAATAACATTGATAAACATATAATTGAAACATCGGCATGCTTAAATGAATGATTACAAGTTAACAAGCTAATTATTTGGCTATCGAGCGTTTGTTCTTATTTCTCCATATTTTAATAACATTGATATAATTACAATTGATATTACCATTTTATTTCAATGTAGACTAAATGTTTTATGAATTTGAACTTTTATAGTTTATTAACATTTGACCATTGTTTTTAATGCAAAACTAACACATCTCTTTAAGTTAAATTAATGAAATCCAAAGAGATATCTGTTAATCTAAATAAATATCCCTTAGTTTGGTATTAAAAATAATGGTTTCTTTAGGTTAAGCTAACATTTATGAATTTATTTTTTTTCCCTTTTTTCTTTAAGTCTACAAAAGCTCTTTACTTAAATGAGTAATTACATGTTAACAAGCTAATTATTTGGTTAGGGGTGATTGTTCTTACTTCTCCATATCCTAATAACATTGAGATAATTAAAAATGATATTACACTTTTATTTCCAAGTTAATGCAAAACTAATACATCTCTTTAAGTTAAATTAATAAAATCCAAAGAGATATTCCTTAATTTCCATTGATTTAACCTTAAACAAAATTCTTTAATTTTTCACTTGTTTAACCTATACAAATATCCGTTCGTTTCATATTAAAAATAGTCCATTTACATTAAGCTAACATTTATCCATTTAAAATTCCTCCCTTTCAATTTTTTTTATCTACAAATGTTATCTACTTAAATGAATGATTACAAGCTAACAAGCTAATTATTTAGTTAGGGGTGATTGTTCTTACTCTCAATATCTTAATAACACTAAGATAAGTAAAATGACATTACCGTTTTATTTCAAAATGACGGTTGTTTTTAATGTAAAACTAACATATCTCTTAAAGTTAAATTAATGAAATCCAAAGAGATATCCATTAATCTGCATTTAATGTAAAACTAACATATCTCTTTAAGTTAAATTAATGAAATCCAAAGAGATATCCATTAATCTGCATTAGTTTAACCTTAAAAATATCTACTAATTTCCACTAGGTTAACCTTAAAATATCTCTTCATATTAAAAATAATAGTCGATTTAGGTTAAATTAACATTTATCCATTTAAAATTTTTGCTCTTATTTTTTAGTTATTTATTTATCTACAAACACTATCTACTAAAATGCATGATTGCAAGTTAACAATCTAATTATTTAGTGATGGGTGATTGTTCTTACTTATGAGACAAGTAAAAATGATATTACCATTTCATTTCAAAGTGACGGTTGTCTTTAATGCAAAACTAACAAATCTCTTTATATTAAATTAATGGAATCTAAAGAGATATTAGTTAATATAAATTAATTTAACCTTACTTCTCCATATTTTAATAACATTGAAATAAGTAAAAATGATATGACCATTTTATTTCAAATCCACGTTATTTTTAGTGCAATACTTGTTGAATCTCTAATTAAACTGAGAGGGGGGGAGGGGGGGGGGTGAATCAGTTTAATACATTCATGATCTTTTAAACTTTTCAATAAACTTATTTACACCTTCATTTCAAACTCTATTTGATGTGAGAGTAATCTTAGAATGTAATCTGAAAGTATTAGTTTAATAGAGCAGTAGACTTAATTTGAGAGCAGCAGGTATTAAGCAAATGATACATATCGGATCAATACATAAATATCATGCACAGAGACACCAGATATAAGTGGAAACCCATAAAGGGAGAAAACCACATCTTATTATTGTTGTGATGCAAAGGCAAGCTCCAACTCCCTCTCACCACTTTTTTTCTGCAGGCACCAACCTACAGGAGGCTCCAACCTCAGTCAGCTACAACTGACGACTATCAAGCTGCAACTTGATAGGGAAGCTCCAACTTCCTCAATTTATCAAACTGAAATTTTACTGATTTACCTCAGATATCAGCCGTTTCCGTAGCTTTTCCTTTCCGTTTCCGTTTTACACAGTATCTTCTCTCGTCTTACTCTTCTATATTTCCGCTTTCTCTCGGGATGCATTTCTTCATTTAAAAAAAAAAACCCACTCGCATATCAAGACGATATTATTTATAGAATTCTCACATGATCGTTTGTATTCTCGTTTGAATTCGAAATGGAAGCTGCGTCTTCGTCTTCCGCCTTCACTCCTTTTTATCACCACTGTGAAATTATAAATCAGAGGTGTTCAATTTTAAACATTACAGTGGGAGTTTGTTTTCTCTTCGTAGACTTGCCAATGCATCACAAACAATAAAAATTTAAATAAAACATTTACATTCAAATTTAACGAGAACTCCACTTCCCAACTCATTTAGTCTTTTTGAATTGGTACGCATTTGCCTTTTCTTTGGCCGTCTTTGTCTTTTCGTGGATCGTGTTTTTATCTTCTTTCGGATCTGCTTGCTCTTCTGTCCTCTGCTGTGGTGTAACTGCTGCATATGTGTAAATGTGCCTTTTATATCCGCTGACTGTAAATCTGGAGGAATTCCAATCCCTTTTATGCCATTAGTGTCTTGTTGATGTGGCAGGTTCTGCACGCCGGAACATACATATATCATAAGCATTAATAATCGCCCTCCCGTAAAGCTAAGGTCCATGGGTCTAGAGACCACGCAGCTTATCGCAACCGTGTTATATATATAACTCAATAACCATTATATATCATATGTGTTATGCCCCCGGATCATATTCAAACATTATTCAACATATATAATATATACAATTTATTTGCAAATAACCCGACGTTCATAAGGATTGGCTGCCAATACGATTAGACGTGGAACTCAAGTTGTATATGAGTTGTAGTTTATATACCAATCGGGTCCGGATTTCCAATCGCAATCGCAACTCTTATATTCTCCGATGCGATTAGAACCTGGAGCTGAAATCTTTGCTAATCATAATTTATAAGTCCATTGGGTCCGAACTCTTAATCGCAATCGCAAGTTGTTTAATATGTGTTGCGATGGTTTGTTTCTTTCTGATGCGATTGGAACTAGACTTCAAACACTTTGTTAAACATGGTTTATAGACCCATCGGGTCCGGTCTTCCAATTCAAATCGCAAGTCTTTAACATATGTTCCGATTGACCAGTGCCGATGCGATTTGACCGTAACTCAAATATGTATTAACCCCTGCTTATAACAGGATCGGGTTCACCATTTCAATTGCAGCGTTTTACAAAAGACATGCGATTGGGAACTCGGATGCGATTAGCATCTATCAACTCATGCTTATAACACGATCCGGTCCTCCATTTCAATCGCAATCGCAACTTTCTGTTGCGATGTTCCGCTGCCCTTGCGATCTCCGATTGCGATTGGGGAGGGGTCCCACCTTATCAAACTCTTTTTTATGCGCTCCATAATATAAATGCCTTGGAACTTTTTTTATGTGATGCACTGCACATATATGTTTATATATATTTTTGCCGCTGGAGTGAAGCGATTCCCGGAATAATGTTTGTGTTATATTATATGTATAACGCCGGTTGGAATGTGCGATTCCCGAAATATGGTTCCGTATTATATGTGTAACGCCCATCGGTAATTATTCTTAATTATACATACGACCGTATTCTAGGCTTTCGCCTGGGCGATTCTCGGAATTTTACATTCGTCCTCCGGTTACGATTTAATTATACACACGAATGTATCCGCCGTTTAGCATTCTCGGAATTTTTATACTGGCCCTCCGGCTACGATTTCGAATTATACATACGACCGTATCTCACTAAGTATTCTCAATTTTACATCTCGTCCTCCCAAGGCGATTCTCACAATTACAATAGCCTTCCGCTCGTTCTCTCGCTCGCTCCGCCGGCCGGAGAGTGCGATTCCCGAATTTTGTAAATCGGCCGCCTCTCGTCGTCGTCACCGCTCGTCTCTATCTTCCATATCCTTCACTGTGCTTCTATGACTGTTACATTTTGACTTTCTTCTTGCTGCCTCTATTGCTTTCGCTGTGCCTCTTTTGACTTCCTTTGCTACAGCGCTGCCTCTTTTGCCTGAGTGCTGCCTCCTTTGCCATCAATGACAATATTTCCAACAGTCTCCCCCTTTGGCATTGATGGCAATCCACTTTCTCTGTTTGCTTTCTCTTTCTCTTGTTGCTTGCTCTTCCTGTTTGCTATTTGTTCTTCCTCCTCCCTCCGTATGGGTTCTGTCGTTGTATTTCCTTTCTCTGAGTTACATTTAGGTCCTCTTCTGCCGAAATTGGACTATGCTGTGTTTCATTTGTAGTGCCTGTAATATGTGCTAGATTGCAGACAAAGATGATGCATTTTACGATTGAAAGGTTCTTGTTGCTTCTGAATGCTGATAATATTGATAATGCTGATCCTGTGGACTTGTTTTATGCTTATCTTGCTGGCTGTTCTCCCCCTGGAATGATATCTTTGTTTTGTTCTCCCCCTGAGACTGTACTTTCTCTTCATATTAGAGAATAGTATCTACAGATACTACCCCTAGTTTGTCTCTCAAGTATTCGAATGGTTCTCTGGCAAGTGGTTTGGTAAATATATCTACTATCTGTTCTTTCGTTGATACATAGTCCAGTTTAACTATCTTCTGAGCCACTTGTTATCGGAGAAAATGATACTTGATTGGTATATGTTTATTTTTTGAATGAAGCACAAGATTTTTAGATATACTTATAGCACTTGTATTATCACATTTGATTGAGATAGGTTCATTAATGCTTACCTTCATGTCTTGAAGTGTCTGCTTCATCCACATGACTTGTGTGCAACATGCTGCTGCTGCTATATATTCTGCTTCAGCTGTAGACAGAGAGATGGATGTTTGTTTCTTGCTTAGCCATGCCACCAAACTTTCTCCTAGATAGAATGCACCTCCACTTGTACTCTTCCTATCATCCACACAGCTGGCCCAATCTGCATCTGTGTATGCTGTCAAGGTGAAGCTTTTTCCTTTAGGATACCAAAGCCCATATTTGCAGCTCCTTGTAGATATCCGAGTATTCTTTTTACTGCCGTAAGATGGTTTTGTTTAGTGCCGCTTTTTGGATATCTCTCGCTTACCAGTCCTACCGTTTAGCATGATAAACCGGGTCTCTGAAGCCGCTGCTACGCAGCTTCCTATCATGGACCGTAGAGTTTTTGATCTACATCTCAGGCCTATCATCAGCACACAGCTTGCATTCCGTGATCATGGGGGTTGTCATTGGTTTGCAGTCCTCCATTCTGAATTTTTTCAGCATTTCTTTTAAGTATTTTTCTTGAGAAATGAATGTGCCTGTGTTCTTTTGCTGAATTTGCAGTCCCAAGTAGAAACTGAGTTCTCCAATCATAGACATTTCAAACTCTGTTTTCATCTCATCAACAAACCCTTTTGCTAGTTCATCTTTGTTGCTTCCAAACATAATGTCATCAACATATACAACAACAATTAGGAGTTCATTTTCATGCACTTTTATGTATAGATTGTTGTCTACTCCACCTCTCTTAAAAACCTATTTTTGAAAATATTTGTCCAGTCTTGAGTACCAAGCACGAGGAGCCTGTTTCAGTCCATATAGGGCCTTCTTCAGTTTGCACACAGTCTTCTTTGTCTGTCAATGAGAAGCCTTCTGGTTGCTCCATGTACACTTCTTCTTCTAGATCTCCATTAAGAAAAGCAGACTTTACATCCATTTGATATACCTTGAAGTCTTGATAGCATGCAAATGCCAGGAACATTCTGATAGCTTCCATTCTAGCTACATGGGCAAATGTTTCATCATAATCAAGTCCTTCTATTTGTGAGTATCCTTTGCAGACCAGCCTTGCTTTATTCCTGATTACTTGTCCTTGCTCATTCATTTTGTTTTTGAATACCCATTTTGAACCAATGATATTTTTCTCAATAGGTCTAGGAACTAGTTCACAGGTATTGTTCTTCTCAATTTGGTCCAATTCTTCATTCATTGCTTTTATCCAATACTTTTCCTTGCTGGCTTCTTCAAATTTCTTTGGCTCTATTTGTGATAACATGGCTATGTATACTTCTTCTGTTTGTTCTGTTAGCTGCCTTCTTGTCTGGACTCCTGCTTTCTTGTCTCCTATGATCTAATCTTCAGGATGATTCTTTTGAGTGTATCTTGAGGGGGTTTTTGAGCTCAGCTCTACATCTTCTGTTGTCTTGCTGGTTTCATCATCATTCTGGTCTTCTTCTTCATGATTAACTGATGGACTGTAGCAGTCTGTATTTCTTGTATTGTTTGGAAATTCTTCATCAAATCTCACATCAATACTTTCAACTATTTTCCGAAGAGTCTTATTGTAGCACCTGTACCCTTTACTTTTGGAAGCATATCCCAGAAAAATCCCTTCATCTGCTCTTGCATCAAATTTCCCAAGGTTTTCATCATTATTCTTTATGTAACACTTGCTACCAAAGACTCTGAAATGTTTTATTGAAGCTGGCTTTCCATGCCATAGTTCATATGGAGTCTTGCCACTGCTTGGCCTTAAGTGAGCTTTATTAAGGATATGTACTGTTGTGTGTACTGCTTCTGCCCAAAAGGTTTGAGAAATATTATTCTCTTGCATCATAGCTCTGGCTATTTGTTGTACAGATCTGTTTTGTCTCTCTGCTACTCCATTCTGCTGAGGTGTCCCTGCAATAGTAAATTGTTGTTTTATTCCATGTTCATTACATAGGTCTGCAAAGTCATAATCTATGAATTCTCCTCCTCTGTCTAATCTGATACATTTCAGCTTGCATCCAGTTTGATTTTCTGCTAATGCTCTGAATATCTTAAATTTTTCCAATGCTTCTGATTTATTTTTGAGAAAGGAAACCCATGTCATTCTGGAGAAGTCATCTATTATCAGCATGAAATAGGATTCTCCACTTGGTGTTCTAGTTCTAGCAGGTCCACACAGGTCCATGTGCACAAGCTGGAGTGGTCTTCTTGTTGACAACTCCTCTTTAGATTTAAAGGATGTGCGAGTATGTTTCCCCAGTTGACAAGATTTGCATATAGTACTTGAAGGCCTTTTTATTTCTGGCATGTCTTTGACAACTTTCTTCTTGCTCAATTTGATGATATGGTCAAAGCTGAGATGTCCCAATCTCCTATGCCACAACCATGACTCCTCAAGTTTGCTAAGATGGCATGCTTCATCTTCTTCTTTCACTATGTATACATTGTTCTCTGTTCGAACACCTTTGAGCAGAGTCTTTCCTGTTGTGCTTGACCTGACTACACAATCTTGTGCTCTAAAAAGAACTTCACAGCCTTTGTCACACATCTGACTGACACTCAGTAAATTTGCTTTCAGTCCATCCACAAATAGTACCTCTTAGGCTTTTCCTCTGCCATTGTCTATGCTGACTGAGCCTTTTCCCTTGATCTTTCCTGATTTATCATTACCAAAAATAACATTGCCAGATTTCTTTTCATCAAGAGTTATAAACTTGCTTCTGTCTCGAGTCATGTGTTTGGAGCAGCCACTGTCCAAGTACCACTGGCTTTTCAGATCTTAAGCAGTTAGAGCCAGGTCACAGTTATTCACCTTCTTTATCCACTGGAGGCCCCCTTTTGAACATTTGATTATAGTTTTTGCAGAATTTTGAGTATGAACAAAATTGCTTTGACTCATCAACCTCCTTGAGGTATTGAACATCAGTCTTTGTCTATACTTTCTACATTCAATAATTTTATGGCCAAATTCCTTACAATAAAAACAATAACCATTGAAATTATTTGCATACCTGATGTAAGGTTGTTTTCTCCATTTGTTTGTTTGAGATAGCCTCTTCATTGTTTGCATCTTTTGCAGGTCTGAATTACTCTTCCTTGCATAACAATATGCAACAATGTGTCCTGGCTTGTGGCAGACATAGCAGGTGGCATTCTTCATAGGAGGGAAGAATTTCCCCTGATGACTTCCAAATTTGATATACTTAGGGGCATATGATTCTTTTTCTACCATCTTAGTATTCATTATATTCTTTGTTACTAGAGGTTTCTTCTGCTCTCTGTCTCTCTTATTGCAGATTTCTTCTTTTGTAGGAATTATTTGAGCTACTTCCTCATCCTTCTTTGCTTTTACAAAATTAATCTCTCTGTCAACTTTTTCTTTTCCTTTACTTGATTCTCCTTCGTAGCCTATTCCAGTCTTTATCATAGGGGATCTTTGAGCAACCAAAATTTCATTCAACTTAATAGAGCTTGTTGTTTGAGAAGGGCATATAGAAACTTTCTGTTGAGCATTTTCTAATTTCTTTCTCAGACACATAATTTCTTCTTCCAGCTTCTCTTGTTCTCGAGATTTATCTTTGATTTGCTGAAGTAACATATCTTCTATCTTCTTGGCTTCTTCAAGCTTTACCTTCAGATGCATGAGGACTTCTGAATTTTGTTCTTCTTTCACACATTTTATGATAATCTCTTTTTGTTTTCTGCATTTTAGTTTGAGTCTGTCAATCTCCTCCAGAGCACTTCTTAGCTCCCCCTCAAGGTCTACTTCCCCTTCTTCTTCTTCATCTTCTAGTAGGAGTCCCTCAAGATCTTCTATGGCCATCAATAAAATTTCTGAGGTTCCTTCTTCACTTGAGGGTTCATCTGAGTCTTCAGATGCACTGCTGTCTTGCTGAGCATAGAAGGATTTTCTGCTGAATTTCTTTCCTTTCTGCCAGAACTTTGATGTGTCTTTCTCTCATTCTTGAGCTTGATTTCTTACTTTCTTGTGAGGACATTTAGCAGCATAATGTCCAACTCTTCCACAGTTAAAGCATTTGAAGGGAAGTTTACCTTTGTATCTACCTGAGCCTCTATCCAATTTCTTGAAAAATTTAGCCTCTTCTTCATCAGAGCAAGAGCATATTTCTTCCTTTTCTTCTTTCCTTTTTTCTGTTTTGAATGTTGCTTCCCTTGTACTTGGCTTCTTCTGTGGGAGCCTCATTTCATAGGCTGTTAGATTTCCAAGTATCCGGTTCGTGGTCAAAGTCTCCCAATCCGCTGTCTCTTCTATTGCAGATACCTTGGGATTAAATCTGGGTGGGAGTGATCTTATAATCTTTTGCACAACTATACTTTCTGGTATGGTTTCTCCAAGAGCTTTCATATTGTTAACAATTTCTGCAACTTTTAAGAAGAAGCTGCCAACGTCTTCATCATCATTCATTTTTAAGTTTTCAAACTGGGCTCTATATACTTGAAGTTTGGCAGTTTTTACTTTCTGGTCTCCCTCATGTATGTTCTCAAGAGTATCCCATATTTTTTTGGCAGTGTCTTTGTGCATTACTTTAATAAACTCTGCTTCACATAATCCATTCAGAATGGCATTCATGGATTTTGCAATAGCCACAAAATCTTGTTTTGAGTCTTTTTCTGTGTCAGTTGCCTTCGGGGCATATCCTAATTCCACAACAGCCCAGACTTCTATTCCTAGAGACATTATGTATGTCCTCATTCTAATTTTCCAAAAAGCATAATTTTCACCAGTGAAGAAAGGGGCTTTATTGGTTGAGCATCCTTCTTTACTAGCCATCTTGGGAACCTAGGATCTCCTTTCAGTTGTTAGACTTGTACAAAGGAACCTGCTCTGATACCAATTGTTGAATCTCTAATTAAACTGAGAGGGGGGGGTGAATCAGTTTAATACATTCCCGATCTTTTAAACTTTTCAATAAACTTATTTACACCTTCATTTCAAACTCTATTTAATGTGAGAGTAATCTTAGAATGTAATCTGAAAGTATTAGTTTAATAGAGCAGTAGACTTAATTTGAGAGCAACAGGTATTAAGCAAATGATACATATAAGATCAATACATAAATATCATGCACAGAGACACCAGATATAAGTGGAAACCCATAAAGGGAGAAAACCACATCTTATTATTGTTGTGATGCAAAGGCAAGCTCCAACTCCCTCTCACCACTGTTTTCTGCAGGCACCAACCTACAGGAGGCTCTATTCTCAATTCTGCAAGCTACAACTTGCAAGGAAGCACCAACTCCCTTCGATTTTCTGCAGGCACCAACCTACAGGAGGCTCCAACCTCAGTCAGCTACAACTGACAACTATCAAGCTGCAACTTGATAGGGAAGCTCCAACTTCCTCAATTTATCAAACTGAAAGTTTGCTAATTTACCTCAGATATCAGCCCTGTTCTGTAGCTTCTCCTTCTGTTCTGCTTTTCTTAATCTTCTCTGTCTTACTCTTCTATATTATGCCTTCTCTCGATTTACTCTCTCTTAAGAAAAAACTCACTCTGCATATCAAGATGATATTATTTATAGATTTCCTCACATGAATGTTTGTATTCTGCTTGGAATTCGAAATGGAAAGTCATGTCTCTTTGCCTTCTGCCTTCTCACTCCTTTTATCAGCTTACTCATAAATTATAACTGTAGGTGTCAATTTTAACATTACAGTGGGAGTTTGTTTTCTCTCGGAGACTTGCCAATGCATCACAAACAATAAAAATTTAAATAAAACATTTACATTCAAATTTAAATGAGAACTCCAGCTCAACTCATTTAGTCTTTTGAATTGGCACGCATTTGTCTTTTCTTTGGCTGTCTTTGTCTTTTCTGTGACTGTGTTTTATCTTCTTTCGGATATGTTTGCTCTTCTGTCCTCTGTTGTGGTGTAACTGCTGCATATGTGTAAATGTGCCTTTTATATCCGCTAACTGTAAATCTGGAGGAATTCCAATCCCTTTTATGCCATTAGTGTCTTGTTGATGTGGCAGGTTCCGCAGGCCGGAACATACATATATCACAAGCGTTAATAATCGCCCTCCCGTAAAGCTAAGGTCCGTGGGTCTAGAGACCACGTGGCTTATCGCAACCGTGTTATATATATATATCAATAACCATTATATATCATATGTGTTATGCCCCCGAATCATATTCAAACATTATTCAACATATATAATATATACAATTTATTTGCAAATAGCCCGACGTCCATAAGGATTGGCTGCCAATACGATTAGACCTGGAACTCAAGTTGTATATGAGTCGTAGTTTATATACCAATCGGGTCCGGATTTCCAATCGCAATCGCAACTCTTATATTCTCCGATGCGATTGACCATTGCTGATGCGATTAGAACCTAGAGCTGAAATCTTTGTTAATCATAATTTATAAGTCCATCGGGTCCGAACTCTTAATCGCAATCGCAAGTTCTTTAATATGTGTTGCGATGGTTTGTTTCTTTCCGATGCGATTGGAACTAGACTTCAAACACTTTTTTAAACATGGTTTATAGACCCATCGGGTCCGGTCTTCCAATCGCAATCGCAAGTCTTTAACATATGTTCCGATTGACCAGTGCCGATGCGATTTGATCGTAACTCAAATATGTATTAACCCCTGCTTATAACAGGATCGGGTCCGCCATTTCAATCGCAACATTTTACAAAAGACATGCAATTGAGAACTCGGATGCGATTAGCATCTATCAACTCCTGCTTATAACACGATCGAGTTCGCCATTTCAATCGCAATCGCAACTTTCTGTTGCGATGTTCCGCTACCCTTGCGATCTCCGATTGCGATTGGGGAGGGGTCCCACCTTATCAAACTTTTTTTTATGCGCTCCATAATATAAATGCCTTGGACCTTTGTTTATGTGATGCACTGCACATATATGTTTATATATATTTTTGCCGCTGGAGTGAAGCGATTCCCGGAATAAGTTTGTGTTATATTATATGTATAACGCCGGTTGTAGAGTGCGATTCCCGGAATATGGTTTTGTATTATATGTGTAACGCCCATCGGGTAATGATTCTCGGAATTATACATACGACTGTATCTGCCGGCTTGGGCGATTCTCGGAATTTTATATCTGTCCTCCGGGTTGGGCGATTCTCGGAATTATACATACGACTGTATCTGCCGGCTTGGGCGATTCTCAGAATTTTATATCTGTCCTCTGGGTTGGGCGATTCTCGGAATTATACATACGACTGTATCTGCCGGCTTGGGCGATTCTCGAAATTTTATATATGTCCTCCGGGTTGGGCGATTCTCGGAATTATAACAGCTCTCTGCCTCTGTCTATGCCTCTGCTCCGCCGGTTGGAGAGTGCGATTCCCGGAATTTTGTAACTGCTCTCTGCCTCTGTCTCTGCTTCTGTCACTCTGCCTCTGTCTCTATCTTCCGATAACGGTTCTTCACTGTGCTTCTATGACTGTTACATTTTGACTTTCTTCTTGCTGCCTCTATTGCTTTCGTTGTGCCTCTTTTGCCTTCCTTTGCTACAACGCTGCCTCTTTTGCTTGAGTGCTGCCTCCTTTGCCATCAATGACAATATTTCCAACAATACTAACACATCTCTTCAAGTCAAATTGATAAAATCCAAAGAGATATTTGTTAATCTCCATTAATTTAACCTTTAAAAATATCTGTTAATTTCTACTAGCTTAACCTAAACATAAATTCGTTAGTTACTTATTAAAAATAACGGTCCCTTTAGGTTAAACTAACATTTATCCATTTAAAATTTTTCCTTTTAAGTAACGTCTCTTTAGGTTAAACTAACATTTATCCATTTAAAATTTTTCCTTTTAAGTAAGGACTCCTTTAGGTTAAACTAACATTTATCCATTTAAATTTTTTCCTTTTAAGTAAAGGTTCTTTTAGGTTAAACTAACATTTATCCATTTAAATTTTTTCCTTTCAAGTAACAGTATTTTCAGGTTAATTTTTCCATTTAAGTAAGGATTCTTTTAGGTTAAACTAACATTTACCCATTTAAATTTTTTCCTTCTAAGTAAGGATCTTTTAGGTTAAGCTAACATTTATCCATTTAAAATTTTTCCTTTTAAGTTTTTTTATCCACAAATGCTATCTACTTAAATGAATGATTACAAGTTAACAAACTAATTATTTAGTTAGGGGTGAATTTCTTACTTCTCTATATCTTAATAACATTGAGATAAGTAAAAATAATATTACGTAATGTAGTTTAGAACTTCTGGAATCCTCTGTAATATGATTGAAGAGTGTGTGTAATATGTATAAACAAGATTCCAGAAGTTCTAATCTACATTATGTAATGTATTTGATTGCGGAAACATTCACGCCCTAATGCCCTAAATAATACTACCTTTTTATTTCAAAGTGACCGTTAACACATCTCTTTTTAAGTTAAATTATTGACATCCAAAGAGATATCCACTAGCTTAACTTAAACAAATAACCGTTAGTTACTTATTAAAAATAACGGTCCCTTTAGGTTAAACTAACATTTATCCATTTAAAATTTTTCCTTTTAAATAACGGCTCATTTAGGTTAAACTAACATTTATCCATTTAAATTTTTTCTTTTTAAGTAACATCTCTTTAGGTTAAACCAACATTTATCCATTTAAAATTTTTCCTTTTAAGTAACGACTCCTTTAGGTTAAACTAACATTTATCCATTTAATTTTTTTCCTTTTAAGTAACCCTTTTTTAAGGTTAAATTAACATTTATCCATTTAAAATTTTTCCTTTTAAGTTTTTTATATACAAATGCTGTCTACTTAAATGAATGATTACAAGTTAACAAACTAATTATTTAGTTAGGGGCCATTGTTCTTACTTCTATCTTAATAACACTGAGACAAGTAAAACATTTATCCATTTAAATTTTTTCCTTGAAGTAAGGATTTAAGTAACTATCTTTTAGGTTAAGCTAACATTTATCCATTTAAAAATTTTCCTTTTAAGTTTTTTTTATCCACAAATGCTATCTACTTAAATGAATGATTACAGGTTAACAAACTGATTATTTAGTTAGGGATGATTTTCTTACTTCTCTATATCTTAATAACATTGAGATAAGTAAAAATAATATTACCTAATGTAGATTAGAACTTCTGGTAATATGATTGAAGAGCCTGTGTAATATTTGTAAACAGGATTCTAGAAGTTCTAATCTATGTATTAGATTGTGGAAACGTTCATGCCCTAACGCCCTAAATAATATTACCGTTTTATTTCAAAGTGACCGTTAACACATCTCTTTTTAAGTTAAATTATTGACATCCAAAGAGATATCCGTTAATCTCCATAACTTTAATATTTGTTTACCGTTTTATTTCAAATTGACCGTTAACACATCTCTTTTTAAGTTAAATTATTGACATCCAAAGAGATATCCGTTAATCTCCATAACTTTAATATTTGTTTACCGTTTTATTTCAAATTGACCGTTAACACATCTCTTTTTAAGTTAAATTATTGACATCCAAAAAGATATGCGTTAATCTCCATAAATTTAATATTTGTTTCTAGTAGCTTAACCTAAACAAATATCCGTTAGTTTCCTTAAAAAAAAAAAAAAAAGTTCCTTTAAGTTAAATTAACATTTATCTATTAAAAAAATTTCCCTTTAGATTTTTCATCTACAAACACTATCTACTTAAATAAATTAAGAAGCTAATTATTTGAGTAGGAGTAACTGTTCTTACTTCTCCATATTTTAGTAAGATTGGAATAAGTAAAATGATATTATCTTTTTATTTCAAAATAAACTAAATATTTTTTGAATTTAAACTTTTATAACGTACTAAATGTGAATATTATTTTTAATACAAAACTAACATGTTTTTATTTTATTTTATTTTAAATTAATAAAATCTAAAAAAACATCTCTTTAATTTGAATTAATAAAATCTAAAAAAATATCCCTTAGAAATTCTACTTAATTTAACCTTAAAAAACATTCATTAATTTTCGCTAACTTAATTCAAATAAAAATATAATTTCAAGTTAAAAATAACCATCATTTAAATTACACTAACATTTATCTATTTAAATTTTTCTGTCCAATAATCCAAATTTTAAATTTTCTCCCCCAATAGCATAATAGTCCAATCCCCAGTACCATAGTATCTCATTTTAAACCAATAGCATAGTAGTCCAAATTTAAATTTTCTCTCCCAATTGCATAGTAGTCCAAATTGAAATAGTCCAATCCCTAATACCATGGGATCATTTTAAATTTAAGTTTTCTTGCCCAACACGTAGTCTCCATTTAAATTTTTTCCCTCCCAATACCATAGAAATAGTCCAATCCCTAACATCAAATGTAAAACGGAGTCCAACAAACACATAAACATCTGGATGGATACCCATCAAAGACACCTTCTCTTCATATTTATTGCACCCCGCCAACCCGCCCCGCCAACCCACTCTGCCTTTGGTAAGTTCATAATCGCTGCCTCGTTTGAAGCTTTTTAAGAGGATTTTGAAATCAGGGTTTTTGCTTTTGCTTTGAGGGTTTTTGAGGGAACCTGCTGGTCGCTGTCTGAGCGTTGAGACCGTATGATAAAGGGCTACTACAGGTCTGCCTCTGCATGCACTTGATGTTTCTGTTTTGTGCTTTACTTTGCTTGTTTGAATTGATCCCAATTGTTTATTGCGGTTTGGTTTACATGCACGTAAATATTTATTGGGGTTGCTTGCGATTTGTTGGTTGAGGTTCGATTCCCAGAGTGTTCAATGGCGATATGGGTTTTGGTATAATGCTGTCAGGATTTTGTTTAAGAATGCATCCTAAAGGAACTTAATAAAGGCTCTTGAAGGTAGTAATTGCATTTTAAGTGCGAAATATTCTTGCAATATAAACGAGACGCAGTAATGCGTCTGCAGAAACTCTTACCCTCTTGAATCTTTTAAGCTTGCAGGCTTAATATAACATTCTTAAGACTATCATGCATACATCTTCTTGTTGGATTTCGGAGGTATCCTGTCTTAAATTTATACCATATATAGTTGATGACAAAGGATTTGATCCTGGTCTGCTTGAGGGTTTATAATAGGATGATCAATGACTGTGTTGGTCATTATGGTTGATTTAAAGCTGAATCGCTTACAGACACACAATAGAGAAGCATTGCCATCAATCTGTACAAAAGGAGCTGACAAGATGTTTATATTCTTAGTTTTAATGCTAGGTGTTGCTTTCACACGGTGCTCATGGGTTTTGATGACCAACTTCTTATTTTGGTTTTAGTTATTCCTTTTTATGCTTTCAGTAGACTAGTGCTAGGTGTTGCTTTCACACTGTACTCAAGTACTTATGGGTTTTGATGATCAACTTCTTATTTTATTATGGGTTTTGATGATCAACTTCTTATTTTATTTATTCTCTTTGTTGAATGCTTTTGGATGCTGAGTTGGTGAAGATCAGGCTTAGATATAACTCTATTTTTTAAGCACCCCACCCATGTTCTCACGATGGGTTACAAACTTACAAGTTTAGAGGCAGCTAACAAATATTCCATTTCATTGTTTGTCGTTTTTCTGCTTTTAGTAAACTAGTGATAGGTGTTGTTTTCGCACAGTACCCTAAGAGGCAGCGGACAAATATTCCATTTCATTGTTTGTCCTTTTCTGCTTCTAGTAGACTAGTGATAGGTGTTGCCTTCACACAGTACCCTTAGGTTTTGATGACCAACTTTTTAATATCTTTTTGGTACTTAACAAAATAAATAATCTTTATCTATTCTCCTTATTGCATGTTGTTGAATCTTGAGTTGTTAAAGCTCAAACTTACTCATGGTAATCTCGGTAATCTTATATACTCAACTTAAACTTACTCATGGTAATCCCAGTAACCTTGGATACTCTTCAAGTCACCGCTTCAGAGACAAAGCTGCCTGGAAGAGGAGAAGCATTGCCATCTACCTATACAAAAGGCGCTGAAAAGATGTTTATTTTTTTGGTTTTGGTTATCTCTTTTTCTGCTTTCACACTGTACTCTTGGGTTTTGATGACCAACTTTTTAGTGACTGGTTGGTAATTGATAAAATACGAGTGTCTTATTTTATATATTTTCTTTATTGAATGCTTTTCGATACTGAGTTGGTGAAGCTCAGGTTTAAATATAATTTCATGTTTTAGGCACCCATGTTCTCACGATGGGTTAGAAGTTTGGAGGAAGGTGACAAATATTCCATTTCATGGTTTGTCTTTTTCTGCGTTTAGTAGACCAGTGTTTCTTTCACACAGTACCCTTAGGTTTCGATGACCAACATTTTAATATCTTTTTGGTAATTAATAAATAAAAATAATATTTATTTATTCTATTTATTTGTATGTTATTGGATTTTGAATTGTTAAAGCCGAAACTTTCTCATAATAGTCTTAATAACCTCGGATACTCTCCAAGTCACCTTTTCAAAGATAAAGCTGCCTGAAAGAGGGCAGGACGTGATTAAGAAATGTTCATTAGTCCATTTCTGTGACCTTTGAAGAAAGGGTAAACACTAGGTGATCGCAAAATGTCAATTAGTTCATTTATTTGATTTTTGAAGAAAGGGTAAGCCCTATTGACAGAGCGGTTAGGATGTTACCAAATTTCTTTCTTAGTTTGAATTGTGTTGTCCAATATTAGTTAGTGTTGCAGATTGTTTGTAATTTAATAAGTTATAAGTTTGGATGGAGGTAAGGTATAGTTATTCACACTTTAATAGATTTGAGTAGTCAAATTGCCGCAGAGAGGAATCTTTTTGTCTCATGAACAAAAAGATCTCATATTGTAATTTAGAATCTGTAACTTTAAAATTAAGTTGTTCCTATTATTATCATTATTATTATAAAATGTTGCAGTTTTATGAGTGCAGAAATCTGGAAGTACATTCTTAAATATCTGATATATCAGAGTTAGAAAATAGATCAACATATCTTTCTTCTTGCTACTACCTGCTAGCAAATCTATTATTTAGTTTAGAATTCTTAACCTTGACTAGTTCTGATTTTATGGCTAGATAAATGGTAGATGCAGTTCTTCTTTCAACGTACTGATTTTCCTTAGAGAAAGTCAACTTGATTTGTTGTCTAATGGTTAATTGTTTTTAAAGTTCCTTATCTCAGTACAGCAATAAGGGTCGGTAATGTAAGTAATATTACACTTCTACAAGTTTCTTGCTCATTTTTAAACATCTACTCAAAATATAATTTAAATATTTACAATATTTTATTTGATCTGAGACCCTATTACCACCTGCTAGCAATTCCTCTCTTTAGTTTAAACTTCTTAACCTTTACTAGTTCTGCTTTGGTGGCTACATAAACGATAGATCTAGTTGGTCCTTCAAGGTTCTGATTTGGCTTTGGCTGCATTTACTTACTCGTTTTTCTGGGCTGGCTGGTTTGATTTTCCCCGTAGAGAGACAACTTGATTTGTTGTTCAATTGTTAATTGATTTTCAGGTCCTTATTTCACTACTGCACATATCTCCTTGTGTCAATGGGGGAGAAGATCGTAGCATTCCTCTTACGGATACTGTGTCGTCTCCTCTTTTAGACCAGTGAAATCAGAATACATGCACACGAGTCTATGATCCCCATCAGCTCCGTATATTATGTCCATGTCTCCACTTTTACACCAGTGAAATCATAATATACATGTATGTGCATACATTTTGTGAACTTACCTATAAGTTTCCTCTTCGTTCACCTAATAAGCAAAACTGATTGATGCCCTTCAGATTCTGTTAACTAGTAACATAAATACATTATCTAAAGAAATTACTCAGTGACAGGTGCATAGGCATAGGAAAATAGTATTTCTTGGATTTCCTCTTAAAAATTATCTATTGAAATGCTACATCAAACTCACTGGTGGTTCTTGAAATCTCCCAAGAGGGTTTCTTTTTGACAAAATAGCTAACTAGAGCATGTTGGCAAAGATCAGCACAGACAACGTTATATATTTATTCACTTCTAGCAGTCAAGTTAGTGGCTGGAGTCGGTTTTAACTTTTCACCTTTCTGTAATCCTTCAGGGAAAAATTCTCTGGCTTCAAGGGTGCCAATAGCCTTAAGGATTAAAGAAACATGCGCACTATAAATTCGGGTATGCACTATATAGGCCACATTGCCTGGAAGGCGGAAGAACTTTGGTCTGCAAGGGCGCTTATAAATTACGTAATTGCCAATAGAGACTAGCACATGCAACCAAAAAAGTGCTTCAAAGGAGAATTTGCAAGCCAACTAATCTTTTTAAGCCTTAAGTTTCCTCCTTAATCAATTCGAGTTTATATATTTGTTGTAAATTTCCATTATAAAAGCTATCAAAGTCTCAATATCATTAGGTGAGTCTTTTCTTTGTATGAAGATTATTCTGGTATACATTATTGTACATGTAGGCTAGAGTTTTGTAAGAGATCTTGGCATTCAAGAAATTCTTTTCGTAGTTTTCACGGTTAGAATAATTCCTTTTCTCCACTTGATGTGTATAATTAGATTTCCTTTGACATCACATCAAAAGGCAAGATAAGATAATCAAGGCCATGTTCTAGATGCTTAGTGGCATTGGTAACTTAGATATTCTCAATGTTTCTATTTTGTGCCTATATGAGGTTACCCTTGGTCATTTGCATGCAAGCACATGGATTGTCATACTTAATTAGGTGTGTCATAGGGATGAAGCAGGGGTGTTCCTTCTTACCCACCTTCCTTCTTACCCACCTTATTTGGAAACTATGTATAGTTGAGATGGAGTATTTCTTGCACGAGCATGTACTAGGTAATGACTGTCTCCATCATGTCTTGATCTCTATACCCTTTTTCCCTAATGATGTGGTTCTTTTATCCTCCCCCCTTGAGGGTCTACAAAGAGTTGAGACAATGAGGCACTCTTTCAAGTTATTTTGACCAAGTTTATGATCTTCAATTGCTCAAATCAAGACCCTCTTGGATTTTTACTTCCACTTCACGGGGGAGGACATTGAGATTACCATAACATACACGAGGGTTAAATTTTTAGGGCCTAGGTTTGGGTTGCATTTAGCCCTCCATTCTTAGGTTAATGAGGGTTTGGATTTGTTGCTAATTTTGAGAGATAGTGTTTCTCTAAGTATATCAAGACAACTCATCCAAGCTAGTTCTCATGAACTCTATCATTTGACTCGCAATTTTGTATGGTTCAAAGGTGTGCTAGCCTAGCTTGCTTGAGTTAGATTGGGTTGGGACTAAGAGTTTAGATGCTATTGCTTCATTGCATTATTATATGCAAGAGGATGGTTCCCCAACCCATTATTCAAGGAGAGTTTGTGGCACACCCCTTATAGATTGAGATTATCTTCCTACTAGTAGAATTGTTGCATTGCCTTTGGAGATTAGTGATGATTAGTATCCATTTCTTGCCTAATGCTCTTTGAAGGGCACTACTTAGCTCATTGTCTCTAAGGGAGAGTGCGATGTTGGTCAAATGATCTTATTTCCCATAGTTAAGTAGAATACTAATTAATTGTTTTTCCCTGTTTACATACCCTTTAGATGGTCTTGGACACCTCTTGCTTAATAATCATGAGTTGAATGGGATTTTTAGAAGGGATATTTACAGGGATTATATATTTGGGCCACTTGAGTTGACCCTCGGAGAGGGATTTTCTTTTATGCAATTCACTTCACGGAGCTAAGGGATGACCCCTCTCTTACACACTTTGACTCTATATGCATGGGTTCAAGATCCCCTTATGCTAATTCCAAACGACTTCTCATTAGTGTTGGGTGGAAGTTGATCATCAAATTCCATGGGAGGATGAATTATGTTAGCTTTGCCATAGGCATGAAAGAAAGATAAAGATAGAGTAGAGAAAGGTTGGTTCAATTTAAACTCTAGAGTCATCATTCCATCTCTACTTTTTTCCTAATAATTAGATTGGAGATGGTGTTATATAAAGGAGAGGTCCTCAGGATTAGATCTTACATCCTTGCCCATCGCCCCACCCCCTCCTTGCCCACTTGGTTTGACACTACTTAGAGGACATTACATCTTTCTTATTAGTGCTTATAGTGGATAAGGGCACCAAGAAGTAGCCAAAGAGTAGCAAAATTCCAGTTTCGAGTTAAATCAAACCTCCAAAGGTAGTTTAACCCTTGATAGTGAGACTTTTGTGGAGTTGCAACGTAGATCTCAGGACAACCTATGCCAATCTAGCAAGCAACCATGCTCGTTTAGTTCCTATCATGGGGCCATCTCTTCTAGATAAAGAGACATCCCTCAGGCCAATTCTATCTCTTCTGCTTGGTCATTTATGTAGAGATTCTTGTCTTTTGCTTTAGAAGGTAAGAGAGTTACACATTTGACAATGGATAGTTTAAAGAACAACATTATTCCCTCTCTTCTTATATTGATAGGAGGCCCTTTTAGCCTTGAGGCTCTTTCTCTAGTACCCTTTTGTAGAGCATTGCAATTCACTTTGTTGTTGTGCCATTAGAGCTTAGATCTTACATTCAAGCTTTGCTTTTTTTCTCTTATAGGAGTGGCCTTCCCACTCCCACTATGTATTTTCACTTTTGTACTGAACAATCTTGCTGGCCTACTTTTGGTCATTCATTAAACATTAGTGAACTTACCTTACATTGAAGTCTAGGAAGCTATACATCAGATTTTTTCTAGTTTTATAGTACCACATGTTTTTTCCATGATGTAATTGCACATTTGATGATGGATACTTTAGGGGAAGACAACCCACCCCCCCAAATGGGAGATGGTACTTGGAGCCTTAAGGCTATTTTCCTTGTACACTCTTGTTGAAATTTGTAGTTCACTTTGCCATTCTGCCATTACAACTTATTTCTTATAGACTAGTTTTGATTTTCTCTTTTAAGAGTGGCCTTTCCACTCTTGCTATGTCTTGTCACTTTTATAGAGTTGGCCTACTCTCGGTCATTCATTGAACTTAAAAAAATACTTTTGGTCATTTGTTGAACTTAAAAACACTTACCTTGTGTTGAAGTTTAGGAAGGTACATGTTAGGCTATTTTTAGTTTTATTGTGCCATATAGTTTTGCCATGATGTGGCTAATAACAAGTGTGTAATAATTTGAATGTTTTTATTGTCATTATTTTGTAGATTAGTATGTGAGACTTTCTATCTATGTTTTTTTTTTTTTGACAATGCCTTGCATGTGGCCTTGTATTGTTTCTATCACTATCTTTAGCACCTCTACTTATAAATCATCAATAATGTCTTCCAGTGCAAATATATATATATATATATATATATATATATATATATATATATATATTTTTTTTTTTTTTAAATCGCTTTAGGAGACTTTTTTCTTCTAGTAATTAAGTAAAGTAATGAGTTCCACTCCTTTTCATTTTGTCTTGGAATTAGTTATTTCCCAAAAGGTGTTTAGGTTTGTTGTATAGATTGAGAAGCATTTTTATGCATTTTTTATTATCCCCAATCAACATTTGTTTTATCTTTTTCCATTTTAGTTACTTTTAGGTTTTGCATTTGCTACTGTACAAGATGTTGAAAGTAGTTTTTCGCCTTGGTTACAAAGTAAAATTTTCTCAAATAGCTTAGCATAATTCTTTCTTGCATTGCATGTTGTATTTTATTGTTGACTAATAAAAAAGACATCAATGATCATACATCATCGAGCCAAGATGCGGTTATGCAAGCTAATCTTCCCTATATAAGTAAGGAGAGCTACCATATTTGTGTTCGCCCTAGCTTAAAGAGAGTTAATTTATTCTTGTGGAAATGTTGATACTAACTAAAAATTGTGTTGGTAAATTTGAGCTTGCCTAAATTAAAGTGGGTGGAAATGTGGCTTGACTTTACCTTTTCCATAAAAAGGAGATGTTGGTATATCTTGTGGCAATATGATCACTTTACCCAAATTGTTTGACCATCCATCCATCACGAAGAATGATCCTCTTCTATTGATGTATGCAACAAAGAGAATGGTGAACTCAATGCAACCTAATCCCAAAAGGTTAACAACTTTGCAACCCCAAAATGCATGTTTAAGTATCTTTTCTTTTGTAAAATTTAGGAAAACATTTGTACGTTAGGGTTGGCCATTGAAGGCTATAGTTAATCACATTTTTTATTAAGCCCTAACCATTTAGGCACCCAAGAGTGAGATTTCTAGTTATTTTTACACCTTTGAAGTCACTTGATTTCATTATATTGAATGACCCATTTTTCTCAATGCAATATGCAATAGAATTTTTTGACCAATATTTAGGATAAAGCTTTGTAGTCCACAAAGGACTTTCCATAAGGTGAATTCCATTGGCCCTTGAGCGTTCAAATTATTCTTGAACAAGATAGGCTTAAGGAGCTTACAAAGGCTTGTTATGTTTGTCAATAGCTTATAATCTTTAACAAAAAATGGAATTATTCAAAGTAGCCAATTACCAGATTTGTTGTCCAATAAATTGTCCCAAGTTTGGAAACCCTTCTTAGGTGGTCTCTCCCTTGTTAAAAACGAAATAAATTTGTTTTGTCAACCTTCAAGGGGAAGGCCCAGATGGATGATCTCACTACTAGATCTTAACCACTTTTTAGGTTGTCAAAGTCCTAATTCCCAAGCTTGTCGAATCTTCTTGAGGTTAGTTGAGCTAGAAATTTTGAAAATAGTAGTGGTTTTGACAATTATTTTATTATGAATTTTGTTTCCCTTCAAAGGAGTATTATCAACTTGATGCCATAAAAGAATTTTGCTAGAGTCTACTTTGAAATTGCTCTAGCAATCCATTAAGTTGCTAACATTTCCCTTTATTTTCATGTATCAATTAAAATAGGCTCTCCAACCTTCTTTGTCAAAGTGTTGATGTACTATGAGACTAATGAAAGGCTTAGTAGATGTATGATTTTGTTATGCACTTAATTTGTTAGGGGTCCATTATATGAGCCCAATACCATTATGTATTTGTTTGCAACTTGGTCCCTTGGGCTACCCCTTATGATACTCACCTTTGGAATGCAATATCACAAGAATTCCCAAGATCATTGCCCAATGTCACCTTAGTAAGGCCTCTCTCACTTTAAGGCTGATGTCTTTCTAGCTTAATGGGTCGGGTGCTTCTAAATGTTATTGAATTTGTTGTCAAGGTACTCATATTGTGGATTTTTCAATATAGCATCATAAGTGGTTATTTGATTGAAACGGGAGGATGAAGAATTCTTTTGGGATTTTCATACTAAAATTACAACTACAAACCATTGGGATTTGCATTAAGGAATTCATTAGCTATGGGTTTGAATGAGGATTGAGAGTTTTGCATGGTCTTGGGCTTCATTGAATCTTTTAGATTAATTTCTTGGCTTGCTATTAAAATGATAATGAATGCGCCCAAGTAATCAGATGACATTTCATTAACATCGAAATAAAATAGGCAAATCAACAAAGAAGACAACTAATAACTTCACTACATAAAGCTGTTTAATCAAACATAGCATAAGAAATTGATTGTTAATCATTTAAATTTTATAAGGGGTCACTTATCAATATCTTCTCTTAGTTACTATTGTTGGGGACATAGTCCACAATCATATCTCACCAAGAGTGATTTCGTGAGGGATGTGGATGCCCTTATCCTTATAAGGGTCACTTATCAATCTCTCCTCTTTGTTACTATTGTTGGTGACATAGTCCACGAGCATATCTCACCAAGAGTGATTCCATGAGAGATGTGGATGTAGTTTGGGAGTGAGAAGTTTGAGATATAGAGATACATAGCAGAGGAAGAAGTGGTTACTTGTAGAGTAAATACAATGACAAAACCAACCCCATAGTTTTGTTCTCCTAGTAGAAACAATTGAACCTTTTATTCTTCAAACAACTCTATATAAAAAACCATTGGGGTGCTTGTTGGTTGGTGGATTTTGTTCCTTGCATTAACGTTCATTCACCCTCTTCTTTGAGAAGAACCATCTTGATTTAATTTTGTGCTAGCTTATGGTGCTTCACAAGGAGCCTACGATGGTGTTGTGCAATTTCACCCCTTTAATTTGTTTAATATTTTCAAATTCCTAGTTATTTCCCTTTGAGAATTTATGGTTCATTTCACTTTTTCATGGGCGTTTCTTGTCTCACTAGTACAATAGATCCTAGTAGTTTAGTGTTAGTCACAAGTTGTTGGAGGAGACTTGGCATGTATTGATGGAAACTTATTGGGGTACTCTTCACCACGAGGTTCCACTTTGGCACCCTTGACATTGATTCAAAGACATGGTTACATGGTTCACATATCATTTGTTACATCAATTGTTGAGGAGCCTTATTCCTTGATTGCATCGAGGAGCCTAGACCATGTAGATTGAGGACATATGCACAAGCAAGAAAACCATAGAGGATGAACGCCTTACCTTGAGAAGTGATGAAGGTATGATTTATGGCATGGTAAGGAGCACACAAAGCCTAGGAAAAATCACCCGACATTATTAGAGCATGGCATGTGCCAAGATAAAGCCCAAAGGAGAAAAACACCTTACCTTGGAGGAAGCTTGAGCATGACAAGTGGTGAAGAAGGAATGCCTTTCTTAGAATGATGAAATGTGGTGCTAAATGCATTTGAATGGTCATGTAAGGGTTAGTTGTTGTGGAGCAACAAATTAAGAACAATTGGTTGCTTTGTCATGAACATACTCTTATTAAGTGGGTCTTGCAAGTAGGCTTTTGAAGCATATTAAAGTGACTTGATGGGGCATTACATATTATTTGAAGTGTATTTCCACATACTTAGAGGCGTGTTTCCCCTTTGAGGAAAATGTTTCAGGGTAGAGACAATATTTAATCCATTTTCACATATTTGGAGGCATATTTCACCTTTGAGGTGTACTTTGGGGTGAGTCCTTTTTAAGGCTTTCTTTATATTTGGAGGCATATTTCACCTTAGAGGGGTACTTTGGGGTGAGAACTCCTTGTTTAAGGCTTTCTTTATATATGTGGAGGAAAAACATCTACATGAGGAGATTGCATGTGGCACTGTTGACACAATCAAAACCTCAAATGTAAAATATATGTATGATCTAAAAGGATCACATGAAATAAAAAGATGACAAGAGGCAATAAGGACTTGTATTCATTAAAAAAGAAATATGAAGGAGGATTCTAGGGCCTTCTAAAATAAAGTATTATTTTTTGAATTAATATTTGATTGGAAGGATATAAATAAAGGAGAAAGTTCATTTTCCAAAGGCATGGTTGGAGTTGTGCGAGTTCCCCTTCAAGCATAATTGTAGATGTTTTGGGAGGAATATGTTAAGGGACAAGTTGAATATGAGGTTTCTCATCTCACATTTCAATTTTCTTGGATGACTATGATTTTGTCGAAATTGCGATTTTTTAGTTATTGCAATAATCTTTGAAGAAGGGTAGGCTTACTCCAAGAAGAGGATGTTAGGGTTGATGTAGCCTTTATAATTGAAGGAGGTTGTTACCATAATTTTTTGTTTAAGGTAGTGCATTCCATGTCTAAGGGTTGTTTTAGCCAAAGAAGAAGATTAGTTGTGGCATGTTATGGCTCTTTTAATCTTGTGGTGGAATCATGTTGAAGTAATGATGTATTATTAGTTGTTCGTTCTATACTGTCATTGGTTGTCTAGTTCATCTATTGTTTCATAATGTGTTTCCCTTTAATTGTTCATGGTTACATATTATTGCTTAGTTTTTATTTCATGGTTGTGATGGTGCATTTGTTTAAGGCCACCCACTTATTATTGTATAATTTGAAAAATTGTTTTGGTCTAATTATGGCACATTAGTAAATGGCTTAATTATTGCTTCTCCATATTATTCAAAATCTCTTGTTCTTGAACCTTTATTCCATTGCCCAATGGGATAGGCATTAATCTTGCTCCTTCGTCTAATGGGATAGGTATTGGTCTTAGCAATCTACTATCATTTTGCTTCTAAAGAGTACCATAAACTTCTTTTCTAGGTTCCACCCTTCATGTTGAAAAAGAATTGACCTTAAGGAAGAGTTCATATGGCGATGGTGGGAAACCTTCTTAAGTGCCCTTTAGGGTTGTAGTTTGTTTATGCACTTGAATATCTTTGAGTGTAGGTCTAGGAGGTAACACATGTGAAACTAGGAGGCATGGATGTGATTGAATGCTAACCATTGTGTGTTTGTTTTTATGTGAAAGATGGATGCACTCTTGCTTGCATGGTCCATGAAATCTCTTATTTGCATGTATGCATCAATAGGCCACCTCTAGGGTTGTAGTTTGTTTAGGCACTTGGATATCTTTAAGTGTAGGTCTAGAAGGTAACATAGGTGAAACTAGGAGGTATGAATGCGATTGAATGCTAACCATGTGTGTGTTTCCTCTTATGTGAAAGACGGATTCACTTTTACCTACTTGGTCCATGAAACCTCTTCTTTGCATGTGTGTATCAGTAGGTCACCCATACCTACATTTATTGATTTTGCGGGTTGGTAGGTGGTCTAGTGTTACATTAACGTTTGATATATTCGATCTCCATTATGAGCAATTGAAGAATGATTATTGAGAAACACCTTATTTATGAATATCATGGTGGATACATGAGCTCTTTGGTGTCAATCAAACTTGAGGAAGGCACTTGAAATCTCACATGTTGCTTTTGCTATGATTTTGTACTCCTTTAGCTATGTCCATGCTTGCAATCATTAGGTCAATGGCCATGACCATCAAACCTTCATATGTTTAGAAAAAACAAGGGCCTTTTCTTTGGGTTTGTCACATTCTTGTCATGGTTCTATGGCTCGCTTGATTGTCTCCTTATACATGCGTCTACTCATTGAGCATACACATTGGCAACATTGTTTCAACTTATGGACTTAAATACATTTTCTCGTGTCACATACAAGTATGGACATGCATGGTTTACAATTGTCTAATGCTATAAGACATGATATTTTCATTGATATCCTAAAGCATGTTCATAAATGTCCTTGACCATTTGTGTATACCTATAGATCCTTATTGGCATATCCATGGGTTGCTTCACTCTCTTGGTAAATAGGACAAAAACCTTTGCGATGACCAATTGGAAATAATGTGGAATTTGCTTTGAATTTATGGGTTGCCTGAATGCCATTTGTATAAAGATAATTGTTTGGGTTCCATTGCCATGTGACAACTGTTAGTAGTTTCATGTGCTTCTTTGTTTTTCCATGTATCTTGTTTGCTTATATAATGCGTGAATTGTCTCATGCATCATGTGCCAATCTTCTTTGTGCTTGGTATGTGAATGACACATGTTGCTTTTTATTCTGTATCCACCCCTTCTTCTTTATTGAGTATAGTAGTCCTTTTGTATTTCAAGTAATGACATTGAGCAAGTGTTCCTTTGTTGGGCGAACCAACACTTATACTTTAGTGATGTTCCATTTGTTCTCTTCATTTTGTGCTCTGTATCCCAACTGTATCTTTGCTTGTCAATCCAAAAATCCCTTTGTTAGGTGTTTAGAGTTAATCCCTTGTCTTTTCTTTCATCGAGCACCTAGTTTGTAGGTTCCTTAAGTTTGATATGTTGAGCCAAGATCCTTTGCCCAAGATTCCATGCTTAAACAATCTTAATAGTCTTTGCAACCTTCTTTCCTTTGCATGGTTGACCTGACCAATCTTTTCCTCACTCAACTAGAAGTCTCCGTGTTTGACAATTCCTCATATATATTCTCTTTTTCTTGGTCAAGCAAAAAAATCTGCTTTTCTTGTTGAGCAAAAACCATTTGCTTAACCATTCTCACTTGATTCACTTCCTTTTATTATCTTCCTTATTCTTGAAGTTTGCGTCTTGGCAGTGACTGAAATCTTGGTTTGCTCAATGACTACAAGCGACTTGCAGTTTTCTACTCATCGAGTATCAATTCTTTGAGTCCATTGAACTTGTAACTCGTTCTAACTGAACTTGTAACTGCCACCTTGTTTTGTAGTCAAACTGATGAAGACTCCTCTTTAATTGAAGCTCCAACTCTACGCATGCTAACTTTATGATTATTCCAGTAAACTGGAAATAGATCGTCCTGACTGGGAGAAGGACAATTTGAGGTCTTCACTGGCCAAGGCACAAGCCAGAAGACCTTGCTTACTACATGTTCAACAGTTTTGAATTCAAACATTTCAAGTGTATCTTCAAGCATTTTGCATTTCATGATTTAAAATTCTGGTTTTTCTCCTTCTCCTTCCCTTACAACCAATGCTTTATTAAATTCGATTATTGATATTCTTTAGATTTATTGAGAGTTTAATAACAAAGCCTTTTAATTATTGGGATTTCTTCAACTTCTTGGTTCGTCCTTTGTCTGAAACATTCTTCAAGTGCTAAACTGGGTGATGCTAGAAATGGGGTTTGAATCTGATTGCCTTGTTTTGCTCTCAAGTGACTCTGAAATCATCTTCGCTTTCCAAACATTCCTTAGTCTGGCGAAACTTGCTTAATCTGAAATTTATTCTTTGTTGGCTCATGTTGTTGACTTTATTGACATTATCAGGGCTCTGTTGGGATAATAGTTATAGTTTGTGAAACACTTTTATGTATTCCAATCTTCAACCTCCCCCCAGGCCTCGGAAGGTAAGCATTTCAAATATTACCATCAGGAGCTCCTCTTCATACAATATTTTTCCGCAACCTTTGTGTGCCAATATACATTTCCCTCTTTGAAATGGCAGTCATTGCCTGAGGGTCGAAGGCCAGCCCTCAGTTGACTCTCTTTTTTTAATTGCACTCATGTTAAATGTATGCTATCTTTTTTTCCAGTGTACTCATGTTAAATGTCCGTTATTTATTAGGAAACCTTTTATGTGGTGCCTATAATTATTTGAAGGTTTGTTCACTTGAAAGGTGGCATGGATATAAAACATTCAGCAATATGAAAATAACTTTGACACTTTATATGTAGCTTTTTTATTATTAGAACTTGTGAATCATTGACCTTCTTTCTGACGAGAAATTTACTCTTTGATCATATGTATAGAGCAAGCAAAATTTTCTGAGATTAAAAGTCTAGCTTAGGCACAAGGGAAGATACATGATTGTATTGTTTTTTTATCTGGAAAATGCTAGTAAATGGAGAACCAGACATTCATGAAAGGCAGCGATGCGGAGAGGGATCAGAGAATTAATGTTGGGTCATGCGAGCTCCAGAAGCGAATTCGCTTGGCTCGAGGGAGGCTCCTGTGGGGCAAAATGGATCAGTCTCCGTGGTGGCCTGTACAGGTTAGTTTTAGCTTCTTTAGGCAGTTTCTGTGGCCTTTTATGTATGGCTTTTAAGTTGTAGCTTGCAGGTGATATAGTTCTTTTGCCCATAGTTTCACAGCATTAAGGTTATTTTCTTCTTGCGAAACATATACTATTATTTTCAATGATGCTTTATAGATTGTGGACGAGAGAACTGTAAGTCGAAACTGCATTTATAACGACCGAATGAAGGGTGGAGTTCTAACTCGCTTTTATGGGAGCTGCATTTAGTTCGTATTCTTGTCCCTTGTTTCAGAAAGGATATTTTACGAACTTGTATTGTTCCTGATTTTAGTCTTCCATTATTAAGGTAGTGTCGTGATCAAAGCTTTTGATTAAAAATTGCTGTTAATTTCTTGCTGCAGTGCTTGGGTGGATCCATTTGCACAACCTGAGGAAGTAAGTATCATCTTATGTCCAGCCAAGTCCTGTTGAGTCTGTTGATTGCTTTACTTTAGAAGTAAATTGCTTTTTCTTTTTAAATAAATTAATGTAGAGGCATCAGACAGTGTTTCTTAAATTGAAACATTAGTTCTCATTTCTGATAACCTTCTTTACACTATTATGCAGAGTTTTAAGGGTTCCAATCGTGGTGCTTTTGAGAAGGCCTTGGAAGAGGAGGTGCTCCCTCTGTTTTTTTATACTTAATACGTGTGTTCACTGTTATAATCACTTTTAGGAATGATTAGGCGTCTGTTTGCAGCTTCAGAATTGATGAGCTATTAATATCCTTGTTTAATCTCTTTTAGGATTTGGGTTTTCAGGTAGCCTAATTTAGAAGTGAATTTTAAACTCCCTGCGATTGTAATTTACAATTTTGTAATGTGTTTTCAGATGCTGCTTCGGAGTAAGATTATGAAATCTTCCGTGGAGGCAATTGGAAAACCTAATCCAGAAAATTCATCTCAACACAATAAGCCTGGTGGTGGTTAGCTCATTTTTCCTTTTTCAAGATTTTTTTAACATGCTGTAGCTTTTGCCTTTACAGATTTATTATTATTATTATTATTTTTTTTTAATTTTTATTGTTTTATGTTTGTGTCAAAGTCCATTTGGAGTATGGCATATCGAGAGTGAGCTTTCACTCCTGTAGACAGTGAATCATTTATTTAAGGAAGGCATTTTCTAGAGGTAGTAAAGCATTGAATTATCTCATGCACTAGGTGTTTCTTTTCTGTCCATTTTTCTTTTTTATTCTTTTCAAATCAATTAAAAGAAGTCAATCTTAGAGGTGAATTACTCACCCACTTGTAAGATTGAGAAACATTTATTTCATTTTTTTAAGCAGGACATTCCCTATTGCTAGTGAATCATTTTCTTAGATCCTACTCGTTTATCAAATTGCAACTAACGGTCAAGTCTGCCTAATACAATGGATTGTATTACAAAACAAATAGTTGGAGTGCTGTCATATTCATAAGTTGTTTCCCTTCCAGTTAAAAATGACCTCAACGCAGGCATTACTTTGTGAAGTTCTTGCAAGAGATTAAAATTCGATAAAGCAACATATGATATAGATAATAATATAGTTGTTCATAACGTGTTTTTAATGAGTGATTTTTTTTGAGTGAAAGCTAGGATTGTTCTAGAGGTTGTTTAGTGGTATAATGACGTGCTTTTCTCACAAAAATGATTTAATATGTTTTCTAACAAGAAGTCCCTACAAAAGTCAATCCTTAACTTTACGCACAAGTCTAGGACTTGGAATAAAGATTGAAGTGTATGAATCAAAAGAATTCTAAAAAATGTTGTCACATCCCATTGTAGATTGTACCTTATAGTTTAAGTGCAAGTGTTACAAGAAAATGTTGTCACATCCCATTGTAGATTGTACCTTATAGTTTAAGTGCAAGTGTTACAAGCTTCACTTTCTGGACTTTTTTTTTTCATAAGAAAATTTTAGTTAGAATAGCCTTATAGTTTATGAACAAATTTTAGTGAGATCACGCTTGTTGATAATAAGCAAACCTTGGCGTAGGTAGTTAACCTTGGTTTGAAGTTGGTATTTGATTCGTAATGGCGCGCTCGTATATGACAATTGACATTAGTACAACTATTCTAGGGCTTATAGATTGATTGACATCTAGGAATTGATTTAACAAAGTTTACTTGGTATTGTAATCATTGCCTTGCACCATTCATGATGTTTCCTAACATATTTGTATGTTGGTAGTGCATAAATATATTTCAAAGCCTTGTTAGTAGAGGACATTTTCATAAGTGAAGAACACAGTGAAGATTATTTTCATCACTCCTAATTAATGTTATCCACCTTTTTTTATCGGAATGTCTTTTTGCTACCTTGTAGAAGCCTTTTAGCGAGGGTGAGAATCTCAAATCAAGATAAGATAATGTTATTAATTTTCACACGTGTCCAAAAAGAGGGTAATGAGATTAGAAATACAACTAGTTACAAACATAATGTGGGAGTGTGAAGGATACTCTTCAAAGATAAAAGATAAATAGGAGATAAAGTGAAAATGAAAAAAAAAACAGAGCAAGAAGGGGTGACCTTGTTGTTGAAATGAGGATGCACTCATGTATGACCATGGATGACCTAAATTTGTTGGTCTATTAGTGTGTTTCTAGGGTTTGGCTTAAATTTGAACTAGTTAATATAATTGCATTATATTCCTAGGTGGTTAAAACACCCCAATGATCATGTGGGCGTTTATTTGTCTTGGGGAGGGTGCCCTAGCTCTTGAAAGATATATAAGTGGACTCCCAGAAGTCATTTGTATGGCTTTTTAGTATACAAGTGATTCATTCTTTTGCACATGAGCACCATATCAAGTGCTTGTTTTGTTTTTGGGTTACATTTTCTTTTGTCCAACACACTTATGGGTATGCTCTAGGGTGTGCTTCTTAGGGTTTTATGATGTCCCACTACAGTGTTGTTTTTTTTCCTCCTTGCTTATTGCATGAATTAGGGTTTGTATGTTGGCTCCATCCAATCGCTTCACTCTTATATTATGAATCTCAAGATAATATAAGAGCAAGCATGAGCCTTCTTCACTCATTTCCCTACCAGTTAGGGTATTTTTCTTCTTTGTTTGTGTGTGTGTGTGTGTGTTTTTTTTTTTTGTTTATTAATTTTCTCTAAATAAGTCTAAATTCTATTAGTGTAACAAAATAGTACAAGGAGGCTTAGGCCTCTGCAGTGCTAGCCTAAGTTCATGGCATAATTCAGCAAAAAAAACAAGAAATTGACTGCCTGTAAGAGGGAGACTAGTCCAATCAGAAGTATAGTTGCTGCCCTCACAGGGGAAACCAACATATCATAACAGAAAGATACTGCTTAGAAATAACTCCAAAACTGACAGTTTTGCTTAAAAACTGAGAAGTAGACCCATAAGACTAGGAGCCGGGAAACAAAAACTTGATATAACTTGATGGTCTAGATGTCATTTGGGAAAGATGGTTGTTCTTCAACAATCAAACATTTGTAAGCTTCGAGATCATCCTCTGCCACCTGCTTTTCACTGGTGTTGTCCTCCGCTTTCTTGTAGGTGTTGAAGTGGCCGATTTTGCTACGTTCTTGTTCTTCACTACTTTCGTTGTCCTGAATTCTGCTTCATTTTAGGACATGACTACCTTTCCTGAGTGCTGAGGGTGTGCCCTGAGCAGTTGATGTCTTCTCCATGGTGAAGCCTTCGAGCTTGGGTGCTCCTTCTTAAACGAAACAGTAATGGTTGCAGTGATGCGTGGTCGGTCTAGGGTACACCTATAATGAAAATGACCTTCTTTGTTTGTGTTACTATAGTGTTGTTTTTTTATTATCCTTGTTTATTATATGAATTAGAGTTTTTATGTTGGTTCCTTACAATCCCTTCATTCTTATATTATGAATCTCAACATAATATAAGAGCAAACATGAACCTCCTTCACTCATTTCCTTACTAGTTAGGGTATTTTCCTTCTTTGTTTGTGTTAGTGATTAGTTATTGCAGTGGAAGTTTGATCAACCTAGAGGAGTCTTTGAGATGTTTTTCATGGTGATTTTCTTGGTTGGAGAAAGACATTTTATCTTAAGGTAGTTTGAGCTTATTTTGTGTTTCCTTTGGAGATCTTGTGCATAGGGTTGGAGGGCTCAGCTTGAGGGTTTATCAATTGATTTATTTTTGTCATTTTACAATAGTTGATTTAAGGCTTTTCATTGGTAGCATCATTGTTGTTTTATGATGGAGGAATCAAGGTTTTAGGTTTCTTGTAGTTTTTACCCAAAGTTATTAGCGTAATGCCTTCCTTTTAGGTTATTCCTAGGGATAAACCCTCCTTCATGGACAATGCATCTTTTCTATGGACTTCTAGGCTGTTACTAGAGTTTAAAACCCTAAATCCAATGCTCTTTCTTCCTATTCTTTATAGATGCTAGCATTTTGCATATTTCTTGGAAGATGTTGGTATCTTTCTTTCACTTCAGTCTATAAAGGTGAGTATTAGAAAACTTTATGAAGGCCTTGTTACTTCCATAAGTTGGTGACCCATAAGAGATTTTTTCTCCTAGATTTGTCTTTAGTTGGTAGCCAATAGCCCTTGAAAATCACCAATATAGTTGATGTACTGTGCCATTTGATCTTCGCTCCTTGAGCGTGTCGTATGTCCCCTCGACCTTTTTTCGAGACCATATGTTTGAAGGTAGGCAATCCAATCCCAACGGTATGTTTTTCATTGTGCAATCAGGTGCTTATCTTTGCTTTTCCTTGGGCACTTTGGGCATGGGTTATTGGTTGACTTGGAAGAAGGAAGGGTTTGGATTGTAGTCTTGTACCCTCACCTTAAATGGGGGTTAATCCTCAATCCTACTCTTGTGGGATCTCCCCAATTGGCCTATGTCTTTTAGAAGGGAATTACTTGGGAAACCTCGATTTTGGTAGCGTGGTCCCGTTTTCTCATTTCACATTTTTTCACTCCCCTTCGCACATTATGAACTCTATTTCATCATCTTCCCTCTTTGGGTACACAAGGCTCCGGTACACCCCCTCCCCTTGTCCACATGTTTGGGTCAGGCCTAGAATTGTTGTCTCGGAGGTTGATGTAGCTAAAATAAAGTTCAAATCATACATCGCCATAAGCATGAAACCAAAGAAAAGAATATTATAAAATGCAAAAGATGGTTGAGACATTATAATTAGCATGTGGGCAAAAGCCAAACATGAGCTCTACCCCTTTCCATTATGGCCATCACCCTGGTTCATAGCGCCCCATGAGTGCCCCCACATCATTAAGGAACCCGTGCACACCCCAACCCCTGCCCCACCTTAAGAGGGTAATACCTGTCTATATCATACACAACATGCTCTCATCTTTTGGAGCCCAGAGTAGTAAAACAAAGAACGATGGAAAAACAAAGGTCGAGTAACTCATGCATCCACAATTGCTCCTTCCTACATCTATACACCCAAATATGTGGATGTCCCTCATCATTACCATCCTTGAGCTCATGGCATTTGGCTTTGACACCCCTATGCCCCTTTTCATCTCATCATTATTCACATCGCCCCTATCAATTGAAGGATGTATCTTGGACCTGTCTTTCCCCTTAGGGGCTGGGAGCATCTAATAGGGTTGTTTATTAACCACTCTTACCTAGGGAGGTAACACTATTACAAGCTTAAAGCCTTAAAACTAGAAGGGAAACCCATTATGAAGTCTCATTTGTGCCCTTGATTAACTAGCTTGGTTCACTTAGATGCACTAATGAATTATTGTACTTAATGGTGACGAAGCACATTGGATCTTATATGGAATTGGTAGGTGGTTTCATCATGGGTTGGGCAACTTAATTGGGGCCCAAACGCACCAAAGGACCATGTTGAGACTTGTAGGGGGATGCATTGAGAGCCGTGGGACTCCATCATGTGTTAGAGCATCACTTCACACAATGGCCACCCTCAACACCTTTAATAGTTTGTTCATATTTGCGAGATGATGCCCTTGAACCAACATGCCTTTCACCGACTTAGAATGATCATGGCAGTTGATCCAAGGCCCATAGAAGGTTTGTCTCACCTTTGAGTCTTGGGAGGGTAGGAACCATCATCAGAGCCCTCATTTGGAGCAGTTTGTAGGCTTATCTTTCATCAGGAGACTCATGAGACCAATATTCGTGCCCCAAACCCACTATGGAGCACCACATGATGACTTACATGGAAAGTTAGGGGCCATCCTCTAATTCATCTTTATTGGAGCCCTCTCTTCATCATGGCACTTAGACGACTCAACATGTCTCTCCAACGACTCTACATGATCATGATGTCATCAACCCTCATTTGCATATGGATGGTTAATTTATTACTAGTGGTAAACTACTTGGTCGGCTTATGACCCAAGCCTTATTTTTGCACATTATTGTAATGTTAGGGGCTTTGACCTCTAAGATCTCATATAATTAGAACTTGCTCTCATTGTGAGAAAGCATCATCATCACTTGGATTCTTCTCTTGTAAAGGATTTCACACTTTTCTCTTGGTTCACTGTTGGAGATTCTTTGATGCATTTTGATATTTGGAGCTAAAATTTTTGATCTTCTTTGGAGCTACTTCATGATTTGTTGTTGGATATATCATATTGTCATCTTGCAAGTGCTTCTTGTTGAACATTTTTCTTGGAATAATGTTCAATGTATGGAATTGTTGCAACTAGATAATGCTCTTGTACCCTACTTTGTTGAATATCATTGTTGAAAGCTATTTGGTTGGCAATTCCATACATTATTCATTGCATGACAAATGATGAATGTTCCTAGTGGATGATATTGTCTTTCTTCCATGAAACTCCATAAATGTTGAGTAGGCTTAGTGATTCCCATCCTACTGGGACTCCTCCCATTAGTGAAAGTTCGTAAAGAGCAGGGGACCTTGTGAGGTGACATTGGGTCATTGTCCCATTGTTGTCACTTGGTCTAGTGGTTGTCCCATAGGTTTCTCTTCCTTAGGGCCTTGCTAGATTGTATGGTAACAAGAAGCATACTCTGCCCCCATGACATCCCTCCAAAGTTGCTGGCTTGTTGCCTCCTCATCATTGGTAGGCTAGGAATCAATGATGTCACTCATGAGAGCCATGTAACTAGGAGACTTTCTCGATGGTTTGCATTCCTGAAGGTGCTGTAAGGATTCCTTGCATGCTCTTGAGCATCTCTTAGTGTTTGATCTAACTATCTCGTCTTCCTCTTGACAAAATTGAAAGGATCCTCCAACTCCTCCTAGTCTAAAGATTGAGTCTTTGTTGATGGTGGTGTTGGTCTCTCCTAATCTTTGGAGCCTCTTGCTCTTTATCCTTTGCCACTGCTGGGAACGGTTCATGAGACTTTTGAAAGGGACTCAATTCCCCTCAAATTTGAGACCCTTCTTGCCACATTCTTCCTCTGGGATGGTATGTACACCTTGTAGGCCTTTGAAGTCATGCTATACCCAATGACGAAGCCCTTTTGTGATGAGGGCTCCAATGTCATCGTCTTGTTTGAAGATACATGAATATATATCACATACTTGAGGATGTGAAAATGATCAACCTTCTTTCACTGTTGTGAATGTTTCCTTGGGGGTTTGGTTGCCCAATAACTTATGAGGACGCATGTTTTGAATATACACTCTTTTGTTGTATGCCTCTACTCAAAGAAACATGGGGACCTCTTGATCATGGATCTTTACCTTGGTAATGCTAATGATGGCTGTGTTCTTCTTTACAAATTGATTTTGTTGAGGGTTCTAAAGTATTGTTAGCTTCTTAATCATTGCCTCTATGCAAAAATTCTTGAAGTTGTTGGATGTATACTCACCCTCATTGTTTGACCTCAGAACTATGACCTTCCTCACTATTTGGTTCTCCTTCAGAGCCTTAAATTATCGAAACCAACTGAAGGCCTCATCTTTGGCCTTCATGAAGTAGATCCATGTCCTCCTAGAGAAATCATCAATGAACGTCACATAGTAATTGTAACCACTCAAAGATGCCACAACATAGGACCACATCCATTTGAATGCACTAGATCTAATATCCCCTTGGACTTGGTATCACTGCGAGGAAAGGTAGTCTTGGCTTACTTGCAAAGTGCACATCCCTTGCACATGCTCTACTACTCTACATTGAACTCTAGAAGACTAGTAACATTCTCCCTCAATATTTGTAAATCTCTGTGGTGGAAGTGACCCATCCTCTTGTTCCATCTCTTGCACAAATTGACAATGTCATGAACTAGGGCAAGTATAGGTCGAGCCTTCAAGTTGTATAAGTTCCCCTCCCTGCTCCCAATTATTCATTTTGAGATTGGATTAGAAGCTCTTGGCTTGACAATACCTATCCATCCTAGCAATAAATTTGATACCCCTTGTCCTCCATGGCTAAGACTGCAAGTAGGCTCTTGGTTAAACCAAGTACATATAACACATCTGTCATCTCCAAAGGATCTCGTGACTCTAGCTGAAACGAAATAGTCCCAATCTCCTCTACATCACACCAGACATTGTTCTTAAGCTCCACATTTTTAGAAAGACAAGACACCAATAAGAACTCCTTGAATTTGGTGGCATTCACTCAATTGTGTGTTTTCGATGTTATAGCTTGTGCCCGTGCCTTATTCTTTTCGTTCTTTTTGTTTGGATATTTACTTGCATAATGGCCAAACTTAGGACAAGCAAAGCATTTCACCTTATGTATTTCTTTCTTCTTTCCATTTAGAGAGGTAGCATCCCCATTGGTATTCTTCATGGTCTTCCCCTTACCCTTCCTTGATTAATCGACAAGGGCAATGTTCTCATCACTACCCTTTTGTTGGCCTCCATGTAGAGATTCCTTTCATATCTCTTCTTGGTTGAAGTTATCCCACAATCTCACCTTGTTTGGAAGTGTCTCTCATTGCATTGTACCTTTGACCAAGGGTGCCCATTACTTAGTGAAGCCATTTAGGGTTTTCCTCACCAATTCTTGATCTAACACGACCTCCCCAACTATAACCAAATTATCATGACCTTGTGAGATCTTGGTGAGATAAGATGCTATTGCATTTGATTTGGTCATCTTGGTGCTACTGAGTTTCTCCTTCAACACGATCTTCCTACTTTTTTGATTTAGTATAGTTTCATTAGAGGCTCCAACAATTCCTTGGCATTCTTCTTTTTGGAGAAATGACGGATCACATGATCCTTCATCGCATCCAAAATGATACCCTTGGATTTCACATCGTTTTGGCTAGTTATGTAGGATGATGCAAACTCTCAAATGCAATTCTCTACAAGCATTGTTGCTATTTGCTCCTTCCAGGGACTATAGTTGATGCACCCTCCAATTGGTCTTGAACCTTAGTCTAGTTGCAACCATCCTTCCAACCTCCAAATCAAATACTCAACCCATAAAAATATTACTATTAGAAATGATCAAATCTTAGTATGGTTAGCAAAATAGTGATTGCACATAACTCTTCCACTCCTTTAGAGTTTATTGCTTTGATATTATGTTAAATTTCCCCAATATTAGATTTGATGTAATATTCCCAATAATAATTTATACCCAAAAATTATTTGACATATTAATTATTTTTGTGAATTGTTAAATGAAAATACACCTATATTTTAACAATAAAAAATGTAGTAAAAGCACAAGTAGAAGGTCAATCACACAACAGAAATTTCAAACCTTCCAATTTCCTCTTCACTTATAGTACTCAAATTAAATAAGGGATCTCTCTTAGGGAAAATGGCCCACAAAGAAATATAGAATTATACATAAAAATTGGAACTTGGAAATCTTGGCTTTGTAGAAAATTCAGCCCTGGAAAAATTTGACTTCTAGAATATTCTGTTGCTTGGAAAAATTGGCTTCTCTTATTTGCAATTGGGCATCTTCCCTCCTATCCTTTAAGGAGCTAAATGATTGCAGAATATCTCGACTCCACCTAGGTCATGACTTGTACAACACACTACGCAAGCCTCCATGATGAGTTCCCCCCGTGCATATTTGACCTTGAAGATCTGGACTGCCTCAATTTTCCCTCCAAAATTGTATGCCACAATGTTTCCTTCTCCTTAGTTTTAAGTCTTACACTCTCCAATTTAGAAAATTGCTCTCTCAATTTTCAATTGTCTTCCTCCTCTCTTTAGGCTTTCTTTTATAATTTCTCATTGAGCTAGATGCCTAACCCTAATCTCGTAAATGATAGATGGCTATGATTAACTCCTAAGCTTCACTTGAAATCAACAGTAGAGATTAGATCTAACTTGAGTGAATAAATTTAATGAGTAGCCAACATTAATTGATTAATTAATCAATTTGCTTTTCCTAAGTTAGACATAAAAGTAACTTAATAAATGAGCAAGTACCTAGAGAGGCTTTGGAAAACTTTTGCATGTTTAACACATAACCTATGTATAAGCACCTATTGGAGCTATGATCATCAACATTTTGATCTCTATCCTCATGTTTATGGATAATATAGTCCTCTTGTCCTCCACCTTGGACAGGTTATAGAGACAACTTCATCCTTATCTACCTTTTGTGATCTTGATTACATGATATTCAATCTTGGCAAAACCAAGGTTATGATCTTCAATGAGTCAAAACATGTCTTATTATACCACCATTTTTATTTGTGGGAGGGTGAAGGTTGAGATCACTACTTGTTATGCTTACATGGGTGTTCAACTTTCAAGGTTTGGATTTTGTTTTTGGAAATCTGTTAACTTCAATATTAACATGGGCTATGCATCCCTCGCGCTTCTTGAGTGTCGTGTTTTAATAATCATTTCTAGGACTTTCTATCCAAGTTGGAGCTCATGGATAACCTAATTAGATTGATGCTTCTCTATAGGGGTTGTTATCCACCACAAAACACATAACTCTTAGGAGAAAAATATCTCCTTGTTAGCTAGCCAACTCACCAATAGCCCCACAATGATTTGCACATAATGCTTTGTCAGATTTCTCCACACATTTCGTTGGTCAGATCTGTCTTCCATCTAGCATTTCCTCTTGAACAAACGTGGGTTATCTCTCAACATCATTCTATCGAAGTTGGAGCTCATGGATAGTCTAATTAGATTGATGCTTCTATATAGGAGTTGCTACCCACCATAAAACATGTAACTCTTAGGAGAAAAAAGTTCTCCTTGTTAGCTTGCTAACTCACCAATATCCCCACAATGATTTGCACATAACACTATTTTAGAGTTCTCCACCCATTTCTTTAGTCAGATTTGTCTTTCATCTAGCATTTCCTCTTGAACGAATGTGGGTTGTCTCTCAACATGTATTCTAACCATTCTTGCAATCATGTGATTTCATTTAATGTTATGGACATATTATTATGGGTCATGGGGCAAATTGAATGATTGATCGATCTCAATTTTATTCTTGCTCTCACACTTCACTTGGGAGGTTAGTCCATGACTCTAGTCTAGTGATGCCCTATGAGGGAATAGGGTTTAGGAGGGGCACTATTGGAGAGGCATTGATTGATGCAACATTTCCAAGGTAATCCATACTTATCACTTTCGATCTCTCCTAGTTAACCATCTCCATTTCTTGGGTTGGTAGTCATTAGCATTGACACATTTTAATCCATATCCTTGAGTTAGGGCTTGAAACTTTGGCCTAGTGGTTGATGCAGCTAAAAGTAAAAAAGCATATAAAGCCACATTGAAAGAAAATGTGAAATGCAAAATATGGCTGGGACATTATATGACGCATGGGCAAAAGCCTAACATGAGCTCTACCCCCATCATTAACCATCACCTATTTCGTCAAGTATTTAATGCTTCATCTAAAGAAAGGAACTTTTGAAAGTTCCAACCTTAATGAGCGATAAACTACTACGTCTTAGATGGGTATTGGAAAACTAAAAAAACAGGCTTGGGCTTTTAAGCTATGCACCAAAAAAAGATAAATCATTGAAGTAAAAGGTGCAAGAGGGGGGGGGGGGGGTTGGGTGCGGAAAAGCAAGCCAAGGAATGGGGTAACCCTTGCGATGGTGATTTATTTTACTTACATATATATAGTCAAGATGTTCGACCCCCATTAGTTGTTTAAGGGTTATGGTACTTGCCTTTAAGTCCTCTCCTACTTTGTGACCATTGTTATCACACATAACTATGGATTCATGGGCTCACTTGGGACATGTTACTCCGATTGGCGCTTGGAAGCACCTAAACAAAGTTGGTGACCTAATTATCCTTGACATAAGTGAGGCAACTTTTTTAAAAGTCTTGATCTAGTTAGACATTTGAATGTCAAGTATTCTTGTGCCCTTAGCATTAGATATGGTCGACTATAATGGGGGTTGGGTGCGGAAAAACAAGCCAAGGAATGGGGTAACCCTTGCGATGGCGATTTATTTTACTTACATATATATAGTCAAGATGTTCGACCCCCATTAGTTGTTTAAGGGTTATGGTACTTGCCTTTAAGTCCTCTCCTACTTTGTGACCATTGTTATCACACATAACTATGGATTCATGGGCTCACTTGGGACATGTTACTCCGATTGGCGCTTGGAAGCACCTAAACAAAGTTGGTGACCTAATTATCCTTGACATAAGTGAGGCAACTTTTTTAAAAGTCTTGATCTAGTTAGACATTTGAATGTCAAGTATTCTTGTGCCCTTAGCATTAGATATGGTCGACTATAATGATTTAATGGTTTTTACCCCTAATGATATTTATCACACTTGATCTTGAAAGGTTTATGTCAGGTGGTGTTCTTACAACAATAGAGATTCGTTAAGGGTTGGATTTGGCCCTCTTCAACACCACTCTAGAGGATGTTTTTCTCTACTACGAGAGTATAGATGACCTTGATGGTTCAACATTTCCCCTCCATAGATCAACGTTAGGCTTTGAGATGATTCTTTGTGGCAGTACATCCCCTCAGGCACCCCCAGAAGATGAAACACTGAGCCACAAAGCTTGGGTGTTGGACTAGTTAATGATATGCCCAAATGGAACTAGGACACACCCAAGTTGGCCTTGACTTTGTTTGAAGGATGTTGTTTGTTCTTGAGCCCAGATGAGGATGATTTGACTTAGGGGGGCTTGCACATTCTCTTTGGACCTCAACACTTGCCTTGCATGATGCTGTGTCACCACCAAAAAGACCTAGGAGGGCGACACAAGCTTCTTTATGGATGATGCCATGGTTGAGGAGGCACTTTTTAGAAATGTACCCATGTATTTTGATGATTTATTGAGTGAGGAGCACTCATGGACCTAATCACAGCCTAATGTATCTTGATCATTTCTAGAGGTGGTGCCATGGTGGAGGCATTTATTTCCCATATGCATGGGGTATTTTCGGCATTTTGTTATGTTTTTGTGCTATTTTAAGGATGTGACCTTTTGAACTTGTGAAAGCTCAAGTGAACTTGTAAGGGTTTTTCTCGTAAAATTGAGAAAATGAGGTTTCGTTGCCCTCATATAAGTAGAGATAGGTCTCATTTCTCTTGGATCATTAATTTATGGCGCTCTTCTCTTTTTCGAAGTACACATTAACTGCTTGTGTATTCTATTTGGATGCAATGTGATCTCTATGGTGCAAGTTTCCATTGGAGGTTGAATTTTAGCTTGATGTTTGTTTCTTGGGATTGATTGAAGAGATTCTTGTGGAAATTTTGTAAGTTTGTTGAATATCTTTTATATTTTGCAATATTGTCGAAAGTAGGGTTCTACATGTGTCATGGTTAAAAATGCTAAATTTATCTAGACATCTTGCTCCTTTATCGCATGGGAAATTGTTTTCTTTGAATCCTTTAAGAGAAATCCGGGTGGACATCTTTTAAATTTAAAATCTCCCTAAAAAAGGAACCCATTGGGGTGTTTGTTCAACAACGTCTCATTGAATTTTCCCTAGATGACTCTATTGCTCTTTTAGAGCAAGGCACTAATCTTGGTGATAGTGATTAAACCTTTACTTCTATTAATTTATCTATCTTTTTTTTTAGATACCTAAGGTTAGGGTTAGGGTTTCTATAGAATATTGCTAAAAAAGTAATTTTGTTTGATGTGTCATCTCTTTTTCAGTAGGATTTGCATTAAATAATAATCCTAAAGCAAAATCTTGCATTTGTTGCATCTAATATCTTATTACCATCATTTATTTGTTGTTTTATGCATGTTTCAGCCATAATTGTTGTTTTATGCATGTTTCAGCCATAAATCCACATTAAAAACCTTAAACTCTTGCATATTTAATTGATAGTCTTGATCCTTAATTGATTGATCATTGTAAGGTTGTTTCTTTTTGCTATTATATGACATTGTATGCCCCATTTTTGAAAATCTGCAAAACCATAACTTATAACAGCCCTATAATTAACTTAATTTTTCTAAGGAGAGAGTTGGTGAACTTTGGTGAAGATTACACTCTAGACTCTATCAGTACTTCATCCCAATTAATACACCTCATCCATTACATTGAGATATTCTTATTGAATATCCTTTAGGTGTTCTATAGGGAAGCCTCCCTTGTGGTTTAAATACCATTAAATAGATGGAGAAAGGTTGCTAAGTTGATAGTGGTGGATGATCTCTTATTGCCCTCAGGTCTACATCTTCATGGTGGGGCTTTTTAGCAATAGAGGTGATCTTTGTGCTTTTGTTTTGTATTGACATCATTGTATTTTATAGTCCCATTGAGCTACTTCAATGGTGATTATCAGGCATCAATAAAAGTATATTATCTTGTCTCATCTTCTTTATGGGTTGGAGGTTTGGTGACCTAGTTTGTTGTGGCTAGACTAGGCGATGATAGAAAGAGCTTAGGTTTTCATGCTTTTGCTGCATCATCAAGTGCAAGAGAGCTACTCCCAAGGTCATTATTTGAGCAAAGTTATGCAGTTACCCCTTTTCAGGATTAAAACCATCTTTGGACTAATTTCTTTTTTACATCAAGTTTAGGATTTTGCAGACTCTTTGGTCGACAAGCACTGTTACCCTTGTCTCTCCTATGGCTCCTTGGATGCCATATAAACACTACTAGTAACTTTGGTTGATCTTCGTGTTGGTTTGTGTCGGCCATCTCTCATTTTTAGTCAGGTTGTATCTTGATTGACTGCTTCCCTTGGTTCATATACTCTCTTGATACCCTTGATGAACTCTTGTTGAATAGGGAAGAGTTGAGTGGGATCATTATAGAGGACATCATTAGATAGCTTATTTAGGTTGCGCAATTGTTATCTCAATCAACTACTTCCCTTGATACGTATATTGTCTTGATACCCTTGATCAACTTCTGTTGAACAAGGAAGAGTTGAGTGGAATCATTATAGAGGACATAATCAAATAACTTATTTAGGTTATGCAGGTTGATCCAGCAGGTGGGTTAGGCCCTAAGATTTTCTTCTATGCAGAGTACTTTTTAGAGTTGAGAGATGGACCTTATTGTTCGTCCCTCCTACACACTTGACAGGATGCATTCTCTTTGGATCCCACTCTGTCAGTTTCGAATCCGCTCGTGTCATCTTAAAGTCAATACCAATCATCATAACATACTTGAGGGTATAAGATTTGCCGGCTTTGCCATCTTTGGGAGCACTTCATTTTTAGATGTTCTATCTACTATGAGATTAGTGGACAGTTTATTGCCTTTTCAGGGAGTCCTAGAACTCTTTGTCGATATTTTTTGGCTACTTGAACCAGAGATGCTTGGCCTTATATATGAAGGCAGGCCCTGGGGTTTAGACATCACTTATTCTATCCTCTCGAGGCTAAACTAGACTTGTTTGGACGATTACATATTTCTTCCTACTGCTTCCAATAGATAGAGGCACCAAGAGACAAATGGATAGCTAAGTCACATGACACGTCCCTCAGGGTCTCGTGTCTTGTATTTCACGTGTCGGACACCAAACATGCCCTAAAACGTGTCGAAAATGTTCTTTTTCATGTCCTCCAATCGAGACATGTGCTTTGGATGTGGCGAAAATGTGCCCTAACGTTTTTGGCTCTTAGGACATGTGTCCCACGAAAAGTGACATTTAAAACCGCGACATGGTTTATTTTTGGGCTTTTTTGGTCACTGTTCACCGCCGAAGTTGAGTTTTCTCACCACCGAAATTGATTATGTTGTGCAGTGTGAGGAATTCCCCTGGATGACTAATGAGATCTAATGAGATTGACCATGTTTTAGCCGATTTCTTGTCAAGTTGTCATACTCTTACTTTCCAGCCTCACTAAGTTGTTGGTTGTCATGTATTGGATCATTATTTTGTAATAAACTTTGATATGGTGTTGTGTTTACTTATTAATTTTTAAACGTTATTTGTATATAAAGGTTCAATGTACATGATTTTATCAATATCATCATTTGTCTTTGTTTTACTTTATATTGTAGCATAAATATATATTTTTCTTTCATATATGAACAATGAATATTTATGCATAAGCATATGTTTGAATTTGTATCTACATATGTGTTTGTAGATGTAAAGCACTCTTAGTCTTGAGTTCTTAAAAAATTAAAAAGTGGGATAAATCAGTGGTTTCTCCATAGCGACTCTATGGAAGATCCATCTAGACTCCATAGGAGTGATAATTGTTCAGAATACTGCTTGTCCGTGATTTGTATATCCTCATGAAAATTGCATCTCTAATTTCAAATCGCTGCATAAGAAGAAGCCCCTAGAATAGCAAGAGATCAATTTCAAAAAAATCACTATACATCATGTGATTAATTTACTGGTATCTAACAAATTCACCATTCTACTGTGTATCCATTATACTATTTAGTATTGATGTACTTGTATCTACTCACTTTCATGTAATTGTTTTCACTCTCCTACTTGAAACAAAGAGATGCTAGTATTTTTCTAGATTTTGTTACTTGGAAAACTGGGAGCACTATTTAGTGCCCCCATTATTATTGTTTTCAGCAAAATCAAGCAAAATGATAAATGAAAAGAAAAGAGGAAAATAATTTCAACCAACATGATGTCATCATAAGGCAACAAGTTCAAGAGAGTATATTATTGATAGTTGTTTGCAAGGCGACAGTGCAAGAGAGTAGATTATTGCTATTAATTGTTAGAGCTTGTCAACCAAAAGATATGTTTTCTTCTAGATGAATGCATATATCTTAGTACTAAATACTGAATAGATATCATCATGATTCATATCTCTAGATGTTTTAATTTCTAAAAGATATGGATCAGACACTATATATATATATATATATATATATATATATATATATATATTTATTTCATGTCTTTTGTGGCCTGTTTCTGGGGTTGCTATGTCTCGTGTCAAATACTCATATTTACGTGTCCTCGTATCATGTGACTTAGTATAATCATGTGACTCAGATGGATGGTAACACTATTAACTTTTATCAAATAAGTGAGATCTTAGACGCTTTGTGGTTTGGCCAACAAGACTCTTACGGGCGTGTCTCCTTAGATCTCGGGACAAGTCAGTGCACTGGTAGTCGATGCTTTTGACAAAAGTCGTATCAGTTCAGTAGTAAATGTTTTGTGCCATATAAATGCATCAAGGAGAAGAATATACCAGTATAGACATACCCTTAGCCACAGTGTTCAATATCAGAATAAACGTTTTTTTGACAATGATCCCTTGACAATATTAGTGTGTGCTTTCGGATATATTTAACCCGTAAGATTCAGTATTACAAGATTAACGTATGAGTGCCATTATAATTAGGTTTCAATATTTCAAAATTTACGCCTTAAAAATATATTTATTATTTATCAATATTCGGAACTGAAGGGCTAGTCTCAAACCATTAATATTAGGGGCAGAGCAATCCTTTAGAACAAGTGTTATGAAGAATATGAAGAGCATAAAGGTTACCAATAGTTAGGGAGATGTGTCACCCCACTGTGCTTCTGAAGAACATTTATCTCGTTATTGAAATGACAAGAACCAGATATGAGATACCAAATCACAGTGAAGTTATATCAGATTCGTGCAATCTCGGAGCTTGCATGAGAATAGATTTTGGAATGATAAAAATAACTGATGTTTGGTGTGCATCTTATAAATATGAAAGGACGAATTCTGATAACACAGATTATCTCAAAACAGTTATGCAACTTTGAGGTCAAGAAATAAAATGAGACCCTAAATCATGACAGAACTGTAAATCTTCAAATAGTGACAATATCACTGTGACGTTTGCATTTAAAGTCGTTTGGATATATGTTTGCATCAGATTGTTTTTAAGGGTGTTTAGATCAGAGATGAGCATACATGCTACAAAGTAATGAAGTAATAAGACCAGAAGACTGCCTTTCTGAAGACCTGTCAAACCCTTATCAATCAGTTCTAAAAGAATATTGTAAGCACCGTTCTCACTGGAATATTATCTATGCCATACATCATAAGATTACCACCACAAATCAGAATCAAAGCAGAATAACCAAGACGTTGGCAATTGAAGAGGAAATGGAAGTTCCAGATTGTAAACGATAAACTGGGCTAGTGGAGTGTTCAAGCATGTCGGGAATCGCTTCACCTTGCTCAAGCATATAACCCACAAAGGAGTCTCAACGTCGGCAAGTGGGAAGACTATTCAAGACCAAACTTGAGTCATTATGCAGATCTGTAAAATTTATTTACAAATACTTCAGAGGATTGCATAACTAGACTTCTCATGTATTTTAAGTGAGTGCTGAAAGTGTTATCATGCGACCAAATTGTGTTAACCAAGCCATCGTACCAGATCTGCAGTTATGACTAAAATCCCTGGACCTCATATAAAGAGGTGCAAATTGTTTACCTTCAATTGCAAGTCGTTTGACCTGATTTGGCATCAACCTGCTCTTTCTAGTGTATACCTTATGAAACAAGGGTGAGTTAAATATTTAAACGTGTGTTTCCAAGCAAGATGAATCCAAACAAAAACATAAAATCAGTTCAAGAGCTTAAGTTTATATTCTCTTTGGGATTGATCTAAATATAGTTAGATGCACGAAGAACAAAAACAAGCTTTTAATGATGCTAGTAGCAAATGGTAACATATGGGAACTGATTACCAATGATAAGATGTAGACAAATGAGGTTCAGCATGAAAGTACTTAGATCAAGACAACGTATATCAAAAGATTAAATTGTGTAAATTTTAAGTTGGGAAAGATATTTTGGGCTATGGAGTCATTGCACAAGATTCTAATGAAGCTTAGGGTTTGAGGTGAGATAATGTTGATGGCATTTGAAGGATTGCCTCTAAAGCTTTATCTAGAGTTTGTAGGTACCTCTCAAGGATGGTGGAGGAATTGGTTCTCTAGGAAGCTACCCTAGGTACAAGCAAGGTGATCCCAAAGGTTGGCCAAGGCAAGAAAGAAGATCCCTAGGGTATCCTACATCAATACAATACAAGTCTTAAATGGTGAAAGGGGGAAGGCAAGAAAGTTATACCTTGTTTTACCCTTTTGAAGTGTAGCAAGGTTAGGTGTGATGATTAGGTGACACACATTCTTTGGCCTTGATGTAGAAAATTCCTTGAACGATAATAAAACAAACACTTGGAAAAGATATAGCTTCAAAATATCTCTTCGAGCAAGTTTAATCATTGATCTCTAACTAATATAAAAGAAAGGGGTTTCCTACTTTTATATATTACGATCCTCCTCAAAGCATGGTGTAATATAATGTGCTTTAGCTTAAATTATGGGAAAAACAAGTGGTCCAAGTCAAAGTAATAGAAAAGATACATCATGTGGGAATAATTGAGTGCCCCATCAAACATTGTCTAAGAGATAAACTGTTAGACATGTGAGCCAAGAGATGTTAAGTCAACTATGCCTCCCTTAAAAGGGGCAAGTGACCTTCAAAATAATGTAAACAAAGTCAACTAAGGGCCCAAAGGCTAGGGCATCCCTCCAATCAATTCCCAAGAGTGATGAAGTGGACAAAATATGAAATAACCATCTTTAGAAGTATGACATCATCCCCATATGTGTGGGATGTCACATGAAGAAACCATCTCTATGTGGTAGGTGTGGCTCCTTAGTCAATTGAAGGTGGTCAATTGCCATGTCATCTATAATAGCTTGTGACTACCCATGACCTTGTGTAATCACCTCTTGGAGATCCTCAAATGTCCTAACAAACCCTCACATATGGCCCTAGGAGGAATAATCATGCTAGTGTTTGAACAAAGCAATCAATTGAGAAAGGGGTTCCTCTTAGAGTGATTTGTGTGGCAAATGTGATGATGTGGCATCCTTGTCATCCCTCGGTGCTTTGTCACGATTCCCAATTTATTGACATGTTTCCAATAAAATGGCATGGATCCCAATGTTAGTAGATATGGTCAAATATGGGTACATGGATCTCAATGCAATGTTATAGAGCTAAGAAACCAAATTCGTGGATATAGGGCAACACGTCTTGAATCCATCAAATCCAACACGACATGTAAGAATTTGATTATGAAAACTTAGATTCGATCGTGTCTTGCATGGACACGATTGAATCCATTTATGTCGTCCTTGTTATTCTGAATTTGTCAGTTCTCGAAGTTTGGAAGACGATCTCTTTTTATGGACATAGCTATTAAATCCTTAAAATTTTAGCATTAGGTGCTCCCTATTGTCATTGTGGGGCGGGCATGCCTTTATTCAAGTCTGTGGCTATTACAATGGATTGTAATCAACTCACAATACTCTAGCGAAAGATCCCTTTGGTTGAGAAGCCATGTTGTATGTATCCCTCAAAAGTTTGTCGGGTCTTGCATCTGACGACAATCGAATGAAACAACCTGCATATATGGGCAAGGCAACAAACAAGGAACAAAACATATTGCGGGCATTTGAAACTTGTTGGTGTATATCACAACCCCTTTGAACCCTTAGGGGAATATTGCAACCCCCACTTTACCATTGAACCTAGACAATATTTCATGTAGTGTTATTTATTGTATGTTGAAGGAATGGGATTAGTGAAGGATAATAAAACTTGTCACTTGCTAGTGCACAAATTAAATCTAAGTGCACCTAAGCAATAAGCTGTCTTATGGATCGGGCCAAAATACCAGTTTATGATGCTCAAATATTTTGCTGGCTTTATGTTATGCAATTGGATAGGGTCTGATAATTATGATGAGAGATTGTGGACCCAAAACCAAAGTCACATGGTCCAGGTTTGAGTTCCAATTGTGCAACGATGAAATTTGGTTTGAGTTGGAATTTCTCCATGAGATTCAAATTAGGTTTGTCTCTAAATATATTTTCAAAATATAAGTTATATTTTATGACATTAACATATCATAAATACTTGTATATTATTTATAATAATAAATAACATTTAATATCATATATGAAATGAAATAAATAATATACTATCTAAGAAACCAGATTCGTGGAGCCTAGAGGCAATGTACTACCTAGAGCCTAGACGCTAGTACTTATGTAACACATTTTGATTTTGATGACTTAATGAGAAAACTACAATATCTTGTCTTTCTCCTATTGGATCATTGATGAATATGTCTATTACTTTGTAATATGTATGATTGTATGATGTATATGTATGATTGTATGATGTATCAATATATGATGTATCTTAAATCTTTGTAAAACTTACATCTAGATGAAGATATTTTTAAATATTGAAAGTTAAAAATTCATATATTTTTGTATGAATTTTAAAAATATATATATCTTTTAAAAAATATAATAATAATAATAATAATAATAATAATAATAATAATAATATATAATCTGTTCGGACATGTCTTGTTTCGGGGGTTGTCGTGTTTGAATTCGACGCTTGAATTTGCGTGTCCATCGTGTCTCGTATACTTGTGTCATGTGACTTAGTTATAGATCCATTGTAATGTCATTAATTCCAGTGCAATATTACAATTCTTGAGGCATGGTACATAGATCCTAATGCAAGGCAATCGCTTGGAATGATGAGTCCAACTTTCTGATGTGCCATTAGGTTGTATACCCTTTGTAATTTATTCAAACACAACATAAGAAAGTTTAGTATTTTAACTTTCCAAAGTTTACAATTGGGGAGAAAAAATTAACCCATATACATGTGTCAATTCCTAGGACAAAGTGAGTTTTCTAAGTCCCTAAGTAAAACATAAGTGACGTGATGAAAAATTATTGAAGGGTAAGGAGAAAATGTCATTTGATAACCCTGGAATTCAAGTAATGATGTAGAGGCCTTACATTTTTTGATCATGCTTTTAAGAGCTAGGTATTTTATCTATAGAAGCCTTTAAAGAGGGAACTTAGCATTGAGTTGCCTTTCCTTGTCATTGTTTCTTACCACCCCATTTGCCTCATTCTTAAAGTGATTGTTTTATTTAACAAGCCCCTTTTTCTTTAGATGCTCATAAACACCCATTAGACTAGGGGCAGTGGCCTTGTAGCAAGGTTGCATTCATTTAAGCTTTAAATTTTTTAGCATTTACATTATTTTCTCATCACCTTTTAGCCCTTTTGGCTCTAATGGTTTAGGATTTTCTTTATTTAGATCATTTTTGTGCTTGTTGACAAGTCAACATGAACAGGAAGGTCTCTTTTATGGATGGAATGAGGTGAACAGGTATACTGGGAAGTATAAATATGATTGTGGATGTGTAAGACACTACCTTAACTAGTTTCCCAGTAGTACAAGCTGAACAAAGAAATGAAAACTCTTGTAAAGAAAACCATGATTCTCATAGTTTGATGGGCAAAAGATTAAAACTATAATGTTATGAAGTGTTTGTAGATTTTGTTAGAGTTTACCACTTTCATAGCAATATCAAAGAGGTTATAACAACACATCCAAGTAAAATAACAATGCATGGATTATCATCAAGGAATATGTTGTAACCAAATGGTACCACCAATAAGTGCATTTGTAATCCAAGAGGTGAGGGTATAGATCTAACAAAACCACAGTTGAGCAAGCACAATATTGTATTTGAAGGTTAAAATGAGAGAATTGTTTGAGTTTGGAGTTTTTGAGCAAGTTTCTTGTGGAATCAACATTAATACATCATTGTGAGGGTGCCTCTAAGGTAGTTACCCCATGGGTGGTAAAATTTGCCTCCTACTGGTCTGATGGGTTTAACATGTTATAATGTTTGTTGGAGGGTTTGATCTTGGGACTTGCCTAGTTACTCCAATGTCTTACCTATTTACCATAGTTTTAGAAAAAAAATAAAAAAATTTGCCTCCTACTTGGGGACATGTACACATGCAAGTGTATGAGAACTTCAATATTAGCAATTGTCATCTACACACTATCTAACTTGAAGAGAACATGAATGGGGGTGAATCTACCACCCTAAGAGAACTAAATCCTACTTTGACTAAAATCAATTTTTTTTGGAAGTCTAATGAATAAAAGTCAAAATAGTGGATGCAAATTTTTACAAGGCAAAATCAAATATGCATCAGGAAATCAAGCAAGCAATGCATGAAATGAAACACAAACACGAGCAAGTGAATGCAAGTAAACAAGCAACTAAATTAACGCTTAGGGAGCTTGTTTATTTACGAGCTAAAGCTTGGTGCTAGGTGTCATAAAATGTGTTATCACATAAACTCGCACTTCTTGAGATAAAACTCCAAAGCTCAAGTATGATCTAAGTGAAACTAAGAGGGAGGTCTTTTGTAGGTTAAGATTCCTAGGGTTTAACGCAATGAGTTTAAAGGTGATATAAAGAGTAAACCCAACAAAATGGTTTTGAAACGATTTTATAGTATGAAAGTTGTTGGGAGGACCAACGACTAGTGTTCTTTCATTTGGGCATATGGAGTTTGTTATTGCTCAAACTAGCATGGGTCCTAGGAGGGGATCATATGGAGCAACTACTAGGTCAAAGGGAAACAATGGAGAGATAGGCCACTGTCACCTTCGCTAAGGATCCTTGCTATTTACAGACTTTCATCTATGGGAGGAGACCTAGTATAAAGGGAATCACTAGGTGAATGGATTTGTAAGAGGATAAAGAGTGATTCCTAAGAGGGACTCAATTATATGGCTTTCTTGCTTGGGAAACAATGTGATATGCTTTCTAGGAAGGGCTAAGAGGATTCTCGAGGCTAGGGTTTGGGAATATATCTTGTAAAGATGATTCCTAGGCCAAAAAATCCTTATGGAGAATTGGTCTTTCTGTGATCTTTGTGAAATTAGAGTTATAAAGTTGCGTGACCACAAAGGACCAAGTGGACCCAAAATTAGGCTAGGAGTATGGAGTTGATCAACCAAAGAGGAGCTTGACCTAAGTAGGGTAGAGAAGAGGATCAAAGGACAAATTTTCTTTCGAGGATTGAATACAATGATCCAAATGAGGACACTGGCCAAGGGAAACCTAGGGCAAGAAATGGTCCTTGAGCTAGGGCTTGCTATATCTTGGGGACCCATCGTCAAAATTGCTTCAAATTTGGAGGGCCTTTAGACAAAATCTCAACGTATTAGTGGACCAAAAACCAAGGTGTTTTGATGGCTACGATGGAATTTATTTGATGCCCAAGGTGACCTATTAGGCTAGGCCTAGAAAGGGAAGGATGCGAGAAAAGTAATCGTTTAGGTGACCACCAGTGGATGGATCAATGCCTCTCCTTTGGGAGAGATGGAGTTAAGGTAAATTTATGATACAGAGAGAATTAACCCAATCAAGGAGGCCTCTAGGCAACTTCACATGGCAATTAGGGCACCAGAGTAGCTACCCAAGGACTTTATACTTCGATATGCAATGATTGATTACTTATCAAGGTATTTTCAACAAGGATAACCTCTAGGAACATTTAGCTATTCATACATGACACATGCAATGTATGTAACACTTCAATAGATAAACAATTCAAGCATTTCGCATAAAGCAACAGTAAATTTCAGACTTAAATAGCAAAAATTCCAACAACGTTCATGTGATATAATAAATACAAGAATAAACATGAAAACGAGATCACTTACATGTACAATGAGTATACCAATCATCAAATCATGACAATAATGAAGCTCGAAGAACAAGAGAATAACATCCAAACATCAAAATTCACACATGAAACCGAACTCATACTCCAAAGGGGAATGCAAAATTCTGACAAGAGCTACTAATTCCAAATCCAAGCGATAATGAGAGAAATGAATCACCTCTTATCTATTTATAGAATCTCTAATGAGTTCGATTTTCCTAATTGTCTTATTTAAGCCCCAAATAATAAAATAATGTGCAATAATAACATCCCTTGGTGACAAGTACACCAAGATATCACAATAACGTAATAATAAGCCTCTCAAGAGTGTGAATGATCAATAAGGTGAGTAGTTTGGCCTTTGAGGAGGCCTAATGAAGTCTTGACAATGCCATGATGTGAGAATGGACCTCAAATATTGTGGACAAGGGGTTGGCCCCTTGTTTTCCAAGCAAATCCTTGTGGTGATGCAAATGGGTGTGAAGGACAAAAGGACATTCACATGGGTCTCCAAGTGGAACGAAGTGATGTATATGGTGTACGGAAGCAAGACCAAACAACCAAAATAGAGATTTTCCATGTGGTGCCAACCCTAAAACTAATGGCCAGTTAAGGAGACCCCATGGGACTAGGATATAAGGCTAACCTCGAAATCGGGCAGTGGAGACAAGGGTACAAACCTAGCCCACTATTTTTGTTGAATCCCTTCATAAATCCATGCCCAAAAGTGCCCATAAGAAAAATTACTCAACTATACCAATGAAAAGCCATACCTTCGGGGTTAGGATGCCCACCTTCAAACATACAATTGTAAGGAGTGGGCGAGGGACCACATGGCTGGCTCAGGTGGTGGAGATAATGGCATATTGAGCTATTTGGTGGTTGGTGGCTATCGACTGAGGATCATCTAGGAGAAAAAGTTTCTCTTATATACATTACCCACATGTGGTGGGTAACCTCTGGCTCCAACTAGGACATGAGGTGTGCAAGGCTACTTGAACGAGAGGTCATGAGAACATCAACAATCTCTTGGTACTATTACCACTGAAACTAGTAGGGGGCCTAAGGGAGGTTCTTATAAGGGCATCTGCTAGGTCAAGGGAAACGATGGATGCTTAGCCAACTGTCACCACAACTAAGACTCCCTGCTCTTTATAGACTTTCTTCGATGGGAGGAAACTCAATAGTTTTAGGACGTCACTTGCAAAGTATAGATCAATGAATAGGTGTGAAGTGACCTTAGAAACCCTTTTGCTATGATACAATGAAGAATGAGCGTTGCTTTCCTTTTAAGCAAGGGACTTGATCTTCGAGGGAGAGGGGATGAGGATTGGGGGGTTGAGGTGGAAGAATAAGATTTATAAAAGAGTTTCTCAATCCCTAAAATCCTTTAGGAACTTGGATTCTCGAGTAGTCCTTGATAAATCAACTTTGATGAAGAATGGGACCACACGAGGCCAAGTGGAACCAACCTACGTTAGGGGATGGATTTTGGCAGCCAATGATGTTCTTATCCTGGGAAAGGTGAGGGGAGAGGATCAAGTAAAATTTTTCTTTCAAAGATGTCAAATTGATCCTACCATGTTCTAGCATTGCGAATACCTGGGCAAAACTTGATCTTAGAGCTAGCGCTTGGGGTATTCGGAGATTCCACCGTCGAAATTGCTCCAAATTTGGAGGAAAGTGAGGGGACCCATCAAAACAGTTGACTCTAGGAGATTGAAGTTTTCTTATGGCTAGATTCTTGGGAAATTGATGCCCTAGGTGACCTAATGGGCCTAGACATAGGAAAAAAATGGAAAAAAAAAGTGAAAAAGAGGGAAAAATGATCACCCTTTTTTGAGGGACCAATGTCTGATTTATTTGTGGATATGGAGTCAAGGATAATGATGAAGAAGGATTCGATTTTTTGTTGAAGAAGGCTTAGAAAGTCAACTTTATCCAATGTTAGAGGAAAGAGAAGAAAAGAGACTTTCAAGCATTTATACTTCATACAAATGGTGCAAGCTTATCAAGGCAACATGATCTCTAGGACATTTCATTCATCTAAAAATGGCCCATACATAGAATAAGCTAAATAGAAACATAAATCCACATTTCGTATATGTATCGATTAGCCCTAATTATAGCAAAGTTCAATTGTATGCAACAAGAAGAAAAATAGCATTAAATTTGTACTTACAATGTTAGAGAGTATATCAAACCAACATCACATTTACAAATAAAAAGCTCCAAGATATAAATAACCCAAATCCATACATCAAAATTCATCCATCTTCCAAAAATAATACTCCAAGGAAAAATGTGAAGTTCTCCAAGGATGGAGAGATCTCAAGTCAAGTGATGATATAAATGAATACAACTAACCCCTATTTATATACCAATTAGGAGCTCGATTTAGCTAATGGGCCTACATTAGCTCTTAAACATAAAATACTGTGCAAATAACCTAATTTTTGGTGACAAGCCTGTCTAACTAGCTCATAAATGAAATAATAAGCCTCTCACAAGGTCGAATATAATATATGCATGTCGTGGGGCCCTCCAAAAGGCCTGATAATGTCCATAAGTGCCTTAATGATGAATAAAATCCTCAAAATGTGATGGACAAGGGAGTGTCCCTTATTCCCCAAGTAGTAGATCTTTGGTGCTCCCAGTGGGTGTGGGGGCACACCAATGACCCCATGGGTCTCCATATGAGTCGAAGATGCTTGTAGATTAGTAAGGGCTCAAATGATGGAATGAACACTGGCATGTTATCGTACAAGTCTTGGGACACGTGCCAAGTGTTTGGTGCTCCTGTGGGGCCAACTGGGCATAATGTACCAAGTGCATTTTTCTCGTTCCAAAGGTGGAACTCTAGTAATCTTTGGACATCAGTGGGGATCCATGGAGTGTTGTCTGTTGTTGTGGAGGCCCATGGTTCTCTACACACACCCTATATGTGCTAATGTAGCCCTTTGGGAGGTTAGGACCCCGTATAGGGAGCTAAACCCAAATGGACACCATCTGCAATCCTGCATATGATCTAATGCATCCCCAAGCCTTCTAGTACAAAAAGTCATTAGAGTAATCGTGTAAAATAACTTACAAACCATGGACAACAAGAGGGCCCTTCATAATGGCATTCCTTTTTGTAGTGGGCTTTGGCATGTGCTAGTGTCTGCAAGCTCCAACGAGGGTTAGCCACGTACCTTATTGGGTGGTTTCTATGTTGATATTTTGTGTATTTGGGTAGCATCAGTTGTGCTCTAGCTCCCAAATTTTGTGGAGGGACTAGAGTACACTTGATCTACATGACCTAGAAAAGGATTTGAGAAATTTCATCTGGTTTAGGAGATATTAAATTAATTAATTATTTTAATGTATTTCCTAAGTTAAAACTTAGGGAACTTAAATAATTAAAGTGTTTTTAATTAAAAATGTGATGAAATTGTCTTAAGTCACACGGATCAAACTTTCTTTTCATCTTAGCCATTGATTCAAGATTTGATCATGGTTGTTGGTTTCCCAACGAGAAAAGTATAAAGGAAAGGCTTGGGGTCATTCCTAAAGACACATAGAGGTAGAGCACTGAAGCTAAGCTTAGATTCCAGGGCTTGCTAAGAATTCTCAGAAGTGTTTCAGCTGCAGAGAGGGGAATTTAGGCCAAGGGGATGATCTGATCCCAGGGTCTAGAATCAACAAGAGGCAGAGATCAACTCAGAGAGGTAGCGCATAGAAGCAAGAGAGCAGCAGCAGAAAGGGTAGCAACTGTGATATGCAGTCCCTCAAGGACAGCGTGATTTTCAGTTGGAAGCCCTCATGGTTTACGCAGAGACCCTAAGGGGCAGCGTAAGGCCTCTGTCACCTAGTTTGGGGTAACACAACCCTTTCTAGGCCATTGCTGAGGGATGCATGGGTTTCAGGCGCTGACGCAGAGGCTTCAAGGGCATCGCTGGGGTTTCTAGGCCCTAATTTTGTCTGAATCTTGTAAATCCCATTTGAGGGTGTGGATCAGTCATTATTTTGGCTTTAGAACAACCAGTGCGCTGTAGATCTATTATTTCTCTGTCTGGTTTTTCAGATCTGGAACCCAGATTTATTGTATTCAGAAAATTCTTAATAATAAAACCCTCCAACAGCCATAAGATTGGTTTTTCCGCATTGGGTTTTTCCGGGGACTATTTGTCCAGAAAATATCTGTCTCTTTGTCTATGTGTGCATGTACTTGTTCTAGATTTGAATTGGTGAAGATCTATTATTTGTTTTGTTTCGATTTTAATCTGAATTTATTCAGTCAATAACTTATCTAAGTAGGAGGAGCATAACCAGATTAACAGTAAAGATTTTTGCATAAAGTGTAAGATTCAAAATTTTTCACATGGTATCGGAGCAATTGGAGATCTAGGAGGGTCACCAACAAAAGACTGAAGGTTATAACTGCAGAAAGCAACTGGAAAAGCAGTAGAAACACAGATTTGAAGGCACAATGCAGTTTTCAAAAGCAGATTCACGCAGAAGGAAGGGTGACGCTTGAAACAATGTTGGATTGGTTTGAAGCCAACTGGTGTGATACGGATTTGAATCTGCCAGATCTAGAAAGGACTGAAGATTAGCTGCATAAATTCAAAAGGTGCTGTTGGGGTTAAATTTCTGAAGTCTTGAGATTTTTAGCCTAAGCACAAGTGACAAAGAGAGAGAGGAGATCAACTTCTTAGAGAGTTTCTAGCCAAAGAAACTTGCAGATTGATTAGAGGATCAAAGAGAACTGAATCATTATTGATTTTGCAGATTTCCAAGGAGGGAAATCAATTGTCAGAGGGAGTAGATGGTGCCTGTTTCGCTAAGGACCTTAGATCCAATTCTCTAGCAAAGAGAAAGGGAAGTTTCGACACATTTCTAGGCAGATGGCTCCTCATGGACTGCGTGATCAGGACATGTTGGATGGCCGTTCCAACTTCTCAGTTTGGAAGGCAAGTATCCTAATAGTCCTTGAGGCATATAATCTAAGAGACCATGCAGATTAAACTCTGGCCACACAGACACATGGAGGCAGAGCACTGAAACTAAGTTGAGATTCTAGGGTGGGTTTGCTAAGAATTCTCAGAGTGTCTCAGTTGGAGAGAGGGGAAATTAGGCCAAGTGGATGATTTGATCTTAGGGTCTAGAATCAGCAAGAGGCAGAGATCAGCTCAGAGAGGCAGTGTAGAGAAGCAGGAGAGCAGTAGTAGGAAGGGCATCAACTGTGCTACGTAGGTGTTGCGCAGTCCCTCAAGGACAGCGTGATTTTCAGTTGGAAGCCCTCAGGGGTTACACAGAGACCATAAGGGGCTACGCAAGGCTTGCGTCACCCAGCCTGGGGTAACATAGCCCTTTCCAGGCCAGCGCTGAGGGACACAGGGCTTCAGGGGTTGACAGAGAGGCTTCATGGGCAGCGCTGGGTTTTCTAGGCCCTAATTTTTTATGAGTCTTGTAAATATTGTTTAAGGGTGTGGATGGGTCATTATTTTGGCTTTAGAACAACCAGTGAGTTGTAGATCTATTATTTCTTTGTCGGGTTTTCTAGATCTGGAACTCAGATTTGTTGTATTCAGAAAATTTTTAATAATAAAACTCTCCAAGAGCCAAAAGACTGGTTTTCTCGCATTGGGTTTTTTTGGGGACTATTTGTCCAAAAAATATCTGTGTCACTTTGTGTATGTTTGCATGTACTTGTTCTAGATCTGAATTGGTGGAGATATGTTATGTGTTTTGTTTTGATTTTAATCTGAACCTATTTTGTTAATAACTTGTCTAAGTAGGAGGAGCATAACCAGATTAACAGAAAAGATTTTTGCATAAAGTGTAAGATACAAAAATTTTCACATTTTACCCTTGGAGGGGATATTATGTGCAAGGTACACCCCTCAAATGGTGGTGGCATGTGACAAAGAAGTGAAATGGAGAAGGGAATGAGAGGGGCAATCCTGGGCCACATATTGGGGCACAAGGGTAGCTAGAGAAAGGGAAGCTCACACCTGGGCGTATAATGTGTAGGAGGGAGCAATCATGGAACATGAGGTGCCTCGACTTTGATTTTTCAACCCTTCTTAATATGCCTTTTTTCTTTTATGAATTTTCTTCAATTAATCGCTCGGGGTTCAAACAACAAGATCATGATGTGTAATATATAACAATGATTACTCCTTTTTAGGTAGGATGGTTCATTGCCCTCCACGGGTTAGGACAATCATGGGTTCCGGAATGATAAAGGAGGCTCATTTAGGGCCTATGGAACCAGGGTGATGACCATGGGTATGGGGTAGAGCTCATGCATTGGCTTTTGCCCATGTGTTAATTATTTTTGTCCCGACCATCTTTTGTATTTTGTGGTACAATTTCCTGTTGAATTTGGCCATTTATGCTTTTACTTTTTCTTTTAGTTGCTTCAACCTCCAAGGCAATCGTTCCAGGCTTGACCCATGGTGGGGGCATAGAGATAGGGAGGTCGAACCTATGTGGAGCCAGAGAGGCAATGTGGACCCACGTGGGAGGAATGATGAATGGGGGTATAGTGAGTGGAAAGGGAGTAATATGTGCAGATAAAGGAGCGGGACCACACAACCAAAGTCGGGGTTTCCTAAGTAGTACCACCCTAGAAGCAAATGGTTAATAAAGGGGATCCCACAAGACTAAGATCCAAGGGTAACATTCAAAAGAGATCAAGGGGACAAGAGCACAAACTAAGCCCACTCTTTTCGCTAAATGTCCTCATTAATCCATGCCTAGAAGTGTCCATGATAAGTAAACCCAATACTCAATTACCAAACAACAGGACATACCTTTAGATTCAAGATGCCCAACTTCAAACATATGATCAATACAGATGGGTGAGGGACCACATGGCTGGTTGAGGTGGCTGAGAAATGGCACAATGAGCTAGTTGAAGGCTTCAAGGGGTTGCTCACTGAGGTCCATCATGGAGAAAAAAATTTCTCCGAGGGATATCACCCACAAAGTGGTGGGTAACAGGTATTGCAAACTTGTTACTTGCACATATAAAGGACCAAAAACACATGGCAACATGTTTTTGCAGTGTCTTATGATCACCAATGCTTGGTATTAGGCCAATAAAAATTAACTTGTAAATAAAATTTAAATAAATTTTCAATTGCAATCTTAATCTAAATGCAACTAATATAGGATGATAATATCATATGATGTTAGTTCTAATGGGGAAAATGAGCATGCAATGTATCCTACCCTAACATGCATGTTGCACCACCCAAATACTAAATGTAATCATAGACCCAATGTAACCAACATATCATCTAGTCAATATGAAAACAACTACCCTTTTGATCACTCATGCAATAGATCCAAAGGTAGGGGTAGGAATGATAACATGGAAGGTCACAAGGGCGGGAGGCAGGAAAATAACTGATCAGGCATGGAGTATCACAGGGGAAGAGAGAGATAAGGGACACAATCTTTTTCACATGATCCTTTATTCCAACCAAAAGATAGAGATATCAATAATTAAACACATAACCTCTGATGGATAACAATCTCAGACATATCATCCCCATTATTGCCCCCATCATTAATGCCATGCTTTATGACCACCATAGGGTCATGAAAGGGAGACCGATGACAAGGGGAGACCCAACAAGCTGGTTGCTCATGATGTTCATATTCACAATCCTGAGGGTATTAGGGTGAAGGAGGGATACATCTAATGAATAACTTTTCCTTAACCGGATACTTGGGAGGGGGAAAGGGCTTGCTAATATTGGTGATGGTATGGGAAAGGGAAAAGCAAGGGTTCACAGATAATGCAACCATGTTTTCGAGATTTTGGAGGAAGGAAGGGAAAGTAGGGCTCTCTTTGGGGTCATGATTGTCATCATAAATGGGGCCATCCACTTTCCACCAACCATTCTTCATAAATGGGAAAACCATCCTTAACCTCCTTTTCTTTGTCGGTATCATAGATAGGATTGCTGTCAAAATGATGGTTGCATGCATCCCATTTTCCCTCGTTAATGCATAAGAAATAAAAATGTTGTCTTCCAAGTGAGCTACAATATCCATATCTTCAAGAGCCCTCCCTTGAATGAGAGACCCTTCTTCATTATGTTCATCTTTGTGGACTTCAAAGGGGCCATCATTCATATCAATTCCCAAATCAAGGCCTTGTAGAATTTCTTCACTTGCTTGGCTATCTTGATGGTTAGACAAGTGGGACTCTTCCTCTGGGGCTTTGTCATATGTAATGAGAGGAGGGTTCTCCTTGGGAATAAAAGGGGGACTCGTAACCTCACCCTTGAAGGCATAATACTCATTCGCATTTTCATCAAGATCTCTTTCAAGATTACTTGTCCCATTACTTGGCTCATGTTGATCATGCATAATGGGGTCTTCTTGACTTGCTAGCAAGGGAGCTTCCTTTTGGTCATTAAGGGTACTATCTTTACTTGGGATGCCACCCCATCTTAAAAAATATCTTCAAAATTATCATAACTAATGATACTTTCCTGAGAGAGGCTAAGATACCAATATTTAACTTGACCTTTGTTGAGAAATCTAGGGTAGTTAGTTTTGGTCTCCTTTTAAATGATTTCTCTTTCAATGGAAAGTTCTTGTGATGTTATTTTAGCTCTTCTTTAGTAAATTAGGTTTTTTATCATCAAGACAAATGCCAAAGAATAAATATCACAACACATCACACAAATGTACGTGCTCAACCAGGGCAAAACCCATAAGGAGGGGAAAACCCAGTCAAGAACTCTTCCTTCAGTAGAGTTAAATCAAAATGATACAACCATGACCTTTGACACAAACTTTTACCCCTCCATCCATAGAGCTAACCAAATACAAATTCTTCTTGTAATTCAATCCTTGATCTGCAACAATTTTTGTTCCTGTAATAGAATCACAGTCCTATAATGCCTTAACCTGTAATAGACCTTCAGGTCAGCCATGGTAACTTTCAATAGAGACTTTGACCTTAATGATGACCTTCGACCTACAGTCTAACACTCTGTTTCACACTTTTCCTTTTTTGGATTGCAGACATTTTGCTTGTTTACAGATGAGCCGAGTTTATTAGGGTATTTTTAGTTGCTGCTGCATATAATATTGAGCTGACATGAATGATTGATATGTTAACTTGTAGCTGACGAGAATAGAGCCAATTTTGAGCCCGACTTGAGCTTGTTGATGGATGGAGGGTTCAACATGACTAATATAAATGATCCAAGAAGGATTTGCATAATAAATTTGACTCGAGAAAAATCCTAGAGCACTCAAAGGGTGCATCAACCTATTGTACATTGACCCAAGCATGAAACCCATGCTTTAATAAGTTAATTTATTAATAATAATTTTTTTTTTGACAAATATATTACACCATGAATTGAAGTACAATTATGAAGACCGACACTAGTTACATTCTAAAACACTCCCTCTTAACTAGGGAGGTATTAATAATTACATACATATGAAGGTCTATGGAAGTTCTCAGAAGGAAATGAACTACGAAGAGTTATGTCACACTCGGTGCCTCAGACTAGATACCTGACCAGGGTTATCTATCCAGGTGCGATTAAGATGGACTCAAGCTTTCAACCAGTCTAGGTACCATTAGGCTTACTTGCTAACCATCAACCCAGGGATCTAGGTGCATATCCAAGATTGGAGCTCCATGACCAATGCCACCCTCCCTCTTCAGGATTTAGACATCAACACATAGGCCGACGAGATGTCCTTCCAAGCATTCGCCATTAGGTGCTTCTTCTCTCCCTATTAAACTAAACAAGATATATCCATTTGTCCAAACATGCTTCCAGCTGTTCAACCTTCTAGAGGAGAGATTTACCTATACAAACACAACCTCAATTAGTAATAAACTTTCAAATATACATACAAGTAAACACAAACCTTCGGGGTTCTCAATCATTTTGATGTTTCTTTCGTCAATCGAATACAAATTTTCAGAAGCTTTCTTCTTCATTCATTTTTTCAGCAACACCAAATACATCTTTAGATCTTCTCAAGTCTTTTGCGACTTCATGAACATTTATCGATAGTACTTTTGCTTACTTCAAAGTATTCATTGTCATAATATGCCCCGCTTCTCAACTGGGGAGATATACCCTTTCTTCTATGTAGGTTCCCTCTCAACTTAGGGAGTTAACAACTTCATAACATCGAAGAAACTTTGTCCTTTCAAGGCTTCATTCATTTTTACAACGTCAAGGTTATCTTGATATCATGCTTATACGAACATCTTCATTTTCTTGAAGATCATGTACCTGCAAAACTTTTATAGCAAGTACATTCAAAAGCAAATATACAAAGCATGACATTAACTATATCAAAATCAAGTCATCAAGACATTCAAACTTTAGACATTAGATACCTAAACCTAGTTAGGATCATATTTAACAAAGGTTACATCTTTTATATTTTAGACTTCAACAAATTGCTAGGGTTTTGTCATAAACCCTGGACTTCAATTACAAAGCCTTAGATAATATACTTTCAAGATAGACTTTTGCTAGGGTTTTTGTTATAAACTCTAGATATAATGATAATCAAGTTATGCTACTAGCATATGAATATCTAGGGTTTCATCATTGAAACTTATATTAGTACTTGCTTAGATAAACCTTAGAAACATATATTACTATATCAAAGTTGGATAAAACATAGTCTTGATCAAGTTAGGGTTTTGATTGAGCAGAAACATATACTCCTAGGATTTCATTCCTAGGATCTTCTTTACATAGGATTTGCTTATAAACCCTAATTTATCAAATCCTAAGAGACTAAGATTTTGATTTATCAGCAACAAACCATAACTTATCACAGTGTTATTGATCTAAGGTTTCGATTTATAACAAATACTAGGGGTTTCGATTTATAACAAATACTAGGATTTTGTCATAGAAATACCAAAACCTTAAACATTATAAGAATGGATTTTGCTTTACTGGACCTTTCACTAGTAACCCTAGAGGACTAGGAATTCAACATCATTGTTAGTATATCTTAAACAAGGATAGAATTTCATTATACAAACCCAAAGTAAACTAGTGTTTCATCGATATACCCTCAAGTCAAGGGTTTATAGTGAACCCTACAATTAGGGTTTCATAAACAAATATGATGAGGGTAGATTTAATCAAGTTTTTAATTACCCTAACAAGAATCCTTAAGATTCGAAAACTTGGATATGAGATATTAATATCATGAAGAGAAATTCGAAATGATCATACTTTCAATGAAAAAGACTTTTTACATACCTTGCATTATTTCTTTACAAACCTTGTTGGGTTTTTTTGAAGTGCTCGTTTTGAATCATAATATTTATATTTGCAGTTCTAATTTACAAATATGACCAAGCAAAATGTTTAATACCAAAAACATGATGTCAAATTGACAATCCAGGGTTTTTATTGATTAATAGAGAATTTAATCCTAGGGTTTTCAAGTATAATCAAATTATCAAAGAAATACTATAGTTCATTTGACACCCTAGATTACTTACAAACTCAAGAAGATCACGATTAGGGTTACTAGAGTTTTCATGTGTCTCCAAAGGTTTACAATCTTAGCCATCAATACTAATATCAATGATTTTTGATAATGAAAACAATAGCTAATCATGAAACATTTTATGTTAGATGAATGCATTATACATACCTCATGATTGCGTACCTTTATCCTTCATGATTATAGAAGTTGTTATAAGACCTTCTTTGATTATTCATCTGCAATAACAACTTGAATGCAATGGTCTCCACCCTACTATTTTCTTCTTTTTGCATGATCTCCAACTCATCTCAGACATGGATTTGTTCTCACAATATCCAAAGCAACAATTGGATCATGATTGCTCTTGATGTTGGCATGAACGTGTTGTCCACATCATTGATGACATTGACCTCCTGTGCTATTATAAATCTTTGAACAAATTCAACTCCTTCGATTGAATATGTGATGACCTCTTCATCTCTAATAGACTTCGATGTTATGATAGTCCCTTACTTCGCACCTCAATTCAAAATTAGAGACACAACTCAACTTCACTTTGATTCTGAAGCAGCTTGCAATTCTCAGAGATGTTGCAGCCCTCAACACTATGATATGACAAACCTTTTGTCACCTCCATTAGGGTCTCAGTCCTCTGCTACAAAGAGCGAAGATGTTTAGAATATAGGACACAACTCGAATGTTCATCACACATAAGTAGTCCTTATCCATAACTCGTAGCATGAAGCTCAGCCATCATCTTATGCATAACTCGACCTTCAACAGACTTGAGATTGACCAACCATCATTCTTGATCATAATTATAGTATTCCTCATCAATATTGTTATTTTTCTTGCTTGTATATTTAATACCAAAGATTTCTTTTCTGAAACTATGTTGTTAGTGCACTACCTTCAATACTTCCTATGCTTCAATAAAGAATTTCATCAAAGGCTTAACTTAGCCAAGATGAAAACTTGGTCCTGTGAAACAATATCTTAGAGGTCTTTCAGCGCTTTTTAGGGCTCCTGTGGCTACTTCAGGAATGCCCTAATTGTGGCTACTACAAACACCTGAAACTCTGCGTATACCTCATCTTAAATCTCTTATGCATCTACTTGAGTAACTTTGCCCTCACACCAACACTTTCTTGCAATGTCACGACCTCACCTTGTACATAAACAAGGGTTTCGACTCTTCTTAATACCTCAGAATTATACTTGGCATGTTTCATAGAGATATATCACAAACAAGAATGCATAACCATCACAAACAACTCGACCAACCTTCTCTGCTTGACTTGTACCAGAACATAAGAAACAAAGAAACTTTGTCCTTCCTTCTTCACTCTGGCTCTTTGAGTTTTGTGGTCACTTTGGCTTGTCTTCTCTTGAGTTGAATTACACTTGATCTCATTGATAGGACATGGTGTGATCTTCATGCTTCCTATCTTAACCTTTGCTCCCATGTTGAGAAATCTAGGGTAGTTAGTTTAGGTCTCCTTTTAAATGATTTCTCTTTCAAAGACAAGTTCTTGTGATGTTATTTTCGCTCTTCTTTAGTAAATTAGGTTTCTAATCATCAAGACAAATGCCAAACAATAAAGATCACAACACTAAACACAAATGTAGGTGCTTAGCCAAGGAAAAACCCCCAAGGAGAGGAAAACCCAGTCAAGAACTCTTTCTTCAGTGGACTCAAATCAAAATGATACAACCATGACCTTTGACACTGACTTCTACCCCTCCATCCATCGAGCTAACCAAATACAAATTCTTCTTGCAATTCAATCCTTGATCTTCAATAATTTTTGTTCCTATAATAGAGTCACCTGTAATAGAGTCACAGTGTTGTAATGCCTTCGACCTATAATAGAAGTTCAGTTCAACCATGATAACTTTCAACAGAGACTTCGACCTTCAATGATGACCTTCAACTTGGAGTTTAACACACTGTTTCACACTTTTCCTTCTTCATACCGCATAATTTTTGCTTGCTTACAAATGACCCGAGTTTATTAGGGTATTTATAATTGTTGCTGCATATAATATTGAGCCGACATGAATGATTGATAGGTCGACTTGTAGATGACGAGAATAGAGCCAATTTTGAGGCCGACTTGAGCTTGTTGATGGATGGAGGGTTCAAAATGACTAAGATAAATGATCCAAGAAGGATTTTCATAATAAATTTGACTTGAGAAAAATCCTAGAGCATTCAAGGGGTGCTTTGACCTACTGAACATTGACCCAAGCATGAAACCCATGCTTAAATAAGTCAATTTATTAATAATAAAATTTTCTTTTGAAAGTTATATCACATCATGACTCAAGTACGATTATGAAGTCTGACACTAGTTACAATGTTCAACAACTTTCAAGTGATGAATTAAATAACCTCATAATTGTGTCATCATTGTCAATCCTTAATGGGGCTACAACCCAAAAGAAGTCATCAATATGTACATTGGCATCTTGATATGGACTCACTTTGAACCTAGGCATCCAACCCCTAATCCATCCCTTTATTTCGGGAAGCTCTAGAACTTCATCACGATCAAGGTGATCATAGGGAGACGAAGGAATGCCATGCTTTTGATAGAAGTCCATTTTTCATATTTTTGCATACCAACGAATTTGGAGTCGGCAAGGTGAATTTTAATGCCTTTATAGATGCTTACTCCACCCAACACGCATTAACTTTAAAGTTCAATGAAGAACTAGGGCTTCGTTTTTTCAATGGAGTCGCCAAGAATAATATGTTGATAATGTTGTAAGGGAAAAAAGATATTCGTCTTGTTCCCTGACAACGATGCTAAAAATGTTATCGCTCAAACTAGCAAGGGTCTTAGTAGGGGATCTTATTAAGCAACTACTAGCTCAAAGGGCAACAATGGAGCGATAGCCCATTGTCACCTCAGCTAAGGCTCCCTACTCTTTACACACTTTCACCAATGGGAGGAGCTCTAGTATAAGGAGAATCACTAGGTGAATGGATCCGTAAGAGGATAAGGAGTGATTCCTAAGGCCTATTCACAAGAGAGACTCAATTATATGGTTTCTTGCTCGAGAAGCAAGGTGATATGTTCTCTAGGAAGGGCTAAGAGGATTATCGAGGCTAGATTCTAGGAATATATTTTGTAAAGATGGTTCCTAGGCCGAAACATCCTTATGGAGAATTGGTCTTTATGCAATCTTTGTGAAATTAGAGTTATAAAGTTGTGGGACCGCAAAGGACCAAGTGGACCCAAAATTAGGTTAGGGGTATGAAGTTGATCAACCGAAGAGGGGCGTGACTTAATTAGGGTAGAGAAGATGATCAAATGACAAATTTTCTTTTGAGGATTCAATACAACGATTCAAAGGAGGACACTGGCCAAGGGAAACTTAGGGCAAGAAATGGTCCCTGAGCTAGGGCTTGTTATATCTCTGGATCACATTGTCGAAATGCTTCAAATTTGGAGGGCCTCTAGACAAAACCCCAACATAGTAGTGGACCAAAAATTGAGGTGTTTTGATGGCTACGATGGAATTTATTTAATGCCCTAGGTGATCTATTAGGGCTAGGCCTAGAAAGAGAAGGAGGTGAGAAAGATAACAATTTAAGTGACCAGCAAGGGATAGATCAATGCCTTGCTTTTGGGAGAGATGGAGTCAAGGTAATTTTATGATATGGAGAGAATTAACCCAATCAAGGATGCCTCTAGGAAACTTCACATGGCAATTAGGGCATGCAATGATTGATGATACTTCGACTACCCAAGGACTTTATACTTCGATATGCAATGATTGATGACTTATCAAGGTATTTTCAACAAGGATAACCTCTAGGTACATTCACCCATTCATACATGACACATGCAATGTGTGCAACACTTTAATAGATTAAAAATTCAACCATTTCACATGAAGTAGCAGTAAATTTCAGATCGAAATAGCGAAAATCCTAGCAACATTCATGTTATATGATAAATACGAGAATAAACATGAAAAAGAGATCACTTACATGTACAATGAGTATATCCAATCATCAAATCATGCCAATAATGAAGCTCCAAGACCAAGAGAATAGCATCCAAACATCAAAATTTATACATGAAACGAAACTCGTCCTCCAAATGGGAATGTGAAATTCTCACGAGTTGCTAATTCCAAATCCAAGTGATGATGAGAGAAATGAATCACCTCTCATTTATTTATATAATCTCTAATGAGTTCGATTTGCCTAATTGGCCTTTTTAAACCCCAAATCATAAAATAATGTACACTAATAACATCCCTTGGTGACAAGCCTACCAAGATAGCTCAATAACATAATAATAAGCATCTCAAGAGGGTCGAATGATTAATAAAGTGAATCATTGGGCCTTTGAGGAGGCCTAATGAAGTCATGAGTGTGCGATGATGTGAGAATGGACCTCAAACATAGTGGACAAGGGTTGGCCCCTTGTTTTCCAAGCAAATTTCGATGGTGCCCCCAAGTGGGTGTGAAGAACACAAGGACATCCTAATGGGTCTCCAAGTGGATCGAAAATGCCTATAAACCATTTGTGAGAGCTAGGATGATGACATAAGTCCTCATCTGGACCCTGGAACATTTGCGAAGTGTATGGTGCAGGTGTGGAGCCGACTGGCCATGGTGAACCAGTTGAATCGTCTTCATCCAAAAAGATGGAACACAAGCAATCAATGAGTGGTGTTGGGGATCCATGAAGTACTCTTTGTTGTGGTGGAGGCCCATGGCTCTTAACGCTCACCCAACAAGTGCCAATGTGGCCCTCTGGAGGGATAAAATCTCGTATAGGGAGACCAAGCCGCAAATGGACACCCACTTGCAATCCTGCATAAGATCCAATGCATCCCCTTGCCTTCCAATACAAAAAATTATTAGAATAATCAAGTAAAATAGCTTACAAGTCATGAAATCAATGGGGGCACTTCATGGTCGCATGCCCTTCCATAGCGGACTTTGGCATGTACAAGTGTCTCCAAGCTTAATGAGGGGTTAATCAAGGACCCTATTAGGTGGTTTCAAACTTTAAAGGGGGTGACATGTCCATGGTATATTCCTCAAGTTGTAGGTGGCAAATGATATAGTAATGGAATAGAGTGGAGATCATGGGGATCATCTAGACGACATGTCATGGTACAAGGGAAATTGTAATAAGGGAAGCCCACACCTAGGTATATGAGTGTAGGAGTGAGCAAATTGTGGTACATGAGTTACTCCGACCTTTGTTTTTCCACCCTTCTTCATATGCCTTTTTTCTTTGATTGATTTTTTTTTCATAACTGCTTGGGGCTCCAAGGGATGAGAGCTTGTTGTGTAATATATATAGCGGTGGATACTCCCCATAAGGTGGGGTAGTTCATTGCCCACCAGGGGTTGGGACAATCATGTGTTCCTTAATGATGGGGGAGAGGGGGGTGGCGCTGGTTTTCAGGCACATAGGAACCAGGGTGATGACCATGGATAAGGGGTAGAGCTCATGTTTGGCTTTTGCCCACGTGCTAAATTTGTATGCCCCGACCATCTTTTGCATTTTTTTGGTACATTCTCTGTTGAGAGTGGCCAAATCATGATTTTTCTTTTCTTGTTTACCCTTTTCAACTTCTGGGCATTGTTCTAGGCCTGACCCACGATGTGGACAAGGGGAGGCAGAGGCTAACCCTATGTGGACCCATTGGACACATGTGGACCCGGGTGGGAAAATAGATGAATGGCGCTAAAATAAGTGGAAGGGAGTGATGTATATGGTGTAGGGAAGCTTGACCACACAACCAAAATTGAGATTTCCCATTTGGGGCCAACCCTAAAGCTAATGGCCAGTAAAAGAGATCTCACAGGACTAGAATACAAGGCTAACCACGAATCAGGCATTGGAGACAAGGGTACAAACCTAGCTCACTCTTTACGCCAAATCCCCCCACCAATCCATGCCCAAAAGTGCCCATGACAAGTAAGAAAAATTGTGGGGTCGCGAGGCCCACCTTCAAATGGTTGGCTTAAGTGGTGGAGATATGGCACATCGAGCTATCTAGTGGCTGCAAGGGGCTGCCTGTTGAGGACCATCTAGGAGAATATTTTTCTCCTATATAGGGAACAGGGTCAACCGGGTGTCCCAGGAGATGGTGTGAAGGGATCCAAGGTGATGAGTAGTGTTGTCCACTACTAACCCTAGTGGAGCCTCGTATTTTTACAAGCTCCAAGATACCTTAATGGAAGATTCTCCATTAGAATTCTATATAGGGATTACAAGATAGGATATATCCAAGAACAATACAAAGGGAATGCATCCTCGCCACTAGATAAGCACATTTTCACTTAATACACTCAACAAATAAATCCACAAGACTTGGAGAGACTACTTATTCAGGAAATCATTGCTCATCCATAAACCCTAACCATGAAAATCAATAGACTGCAAAAAAACACACTCAGAAATCGTGACTTGCTCAATGAGATGCATATATTAACCTTTAATCCGTGACACCAACTCGAAGACAAAAGAACTTAAAATTTTAGAATTGGCTGAAAGATTCTGATTTCTCTGCCCAATCCAACTCTACATTTAGGTCACCCTAGTTAAGTTTTCTTTGAAAAGGTTATGTACCTTCATATATAGATACCGCACCATCGTCATTTATTCTCATGGGTGTGCCTTGATCTATTCTGTCTGCTAAATTTGCTGGAGTAGCCTTCTTGCTCGCTACAACATATATTCTAAAATAGAGACATCGAATTCTTGAAGAATGCCACAAGTTATTGACAGTGATGCGCTTTAAAACGTTTAACACTCATATATACAAATGTAAGATGAGACCAAGCTCCTTCTCATCAAGATATTCGACATCTACATCACCTTCGTAAGGATTATGGCAGCTTTTGCTATTAATCCTCATCGCAACATTGCTTTCTTGATAGTAAAAGAATTGGCAAACAAGGTTTGGCTTAAATCCTCCATGGTAGTGGCATTGTCAAATTTTCTTTTCTTTTTTTACCAGAATTCTCAGAAGTAGAGGCATCATCTCGCTTTGTCAAGTCATTGTCAAAATTTCACTCTCCTAGCTGGACTCCATGGTAAAAGCACTATGATTGGCTACAGACTAAATTGCCACTCAGAACTGAACTGGATGATTCTGATTGATCCTTTAAACCAGAATTTCGATCAATTTGTCTTCTTGAGGGGAGCAGTCCGTTTTAGGAACAAGGTTTAGAAACTCCTCCACCCTCATTCTGAAGTTTCACCTTTTCCAGGATTCATATCCCGAGAGAACAAAGTAGCTGCTTCTTTCAAAGGCTTCTCTAGTATGTGCTTGAGATGTAACATTTAACTGGAGAGTCCAATTTTGAGAACAATGTACTACGGATTCTTCAATTTCAGTTACAGTTGTATGTTTGCTTTTTTAATTCTCTGAACATAAACTCCTTTATATATGTTTGACTTGGCTGTTAAGATTCGCTGTATGCTACCAAGTACCTACAGGCTACACCAAAAAATTGAAGTGGTCATTGCAATAGAGACGTTCTCTTCAACTTCTCCTATTCATATTTATCTTCATCTATCACTATAGTCATAGAAGATGGCAGTAACTCCTTGACATCTCTCTTTGCTAATTGGCAATATGCAATGGACAATTTACAAGACTATGATGCAGTTGATAAAGAATGGAAGAATCTCATGCATTGGTCAACACATTGATTGTGTTCATTTTAGTTCGTTTTAGTTGCACTGAAATATGGTCCCTTACGGCCCTCTATATACTAACGTGGAATGCATTCATGGTACACTTAGCTGTCTGCTTTGTATTCCCTACTGTTCGTGTAATATTTCAAATGAGAAATTCTATTGGTGATAAGAATTCTTTGTATTTTGAACTAGATTATGGTGTTGATGCATATATATTCAGATTCTGTTTGCAATTCTGTGTCAACTTCTTATCTTTCTTAGTTTCTGACAGTATCTTACATGCTCCAATTTTTTTTCCAAATTTTCATTTTATGTTTCATGAAATTTGATGCAGAGGGGCTTAAAATAAAAATTTGTACTCGGAAGAGAACAAATCGAGAAGAGCTCGAGCGAATTCGTAATCAAGAGAAAGAGACAGTCCCTTCCAATGTGGAGAAAGAGAAAGTCCCTTCCAAAGTGAGTCTAAAATATTCTGCGAGTTTGATGTGATCTGTATTGTTGAATTGATAATAAATATAGTTTATAGAATTGTATCTGTTCAAGCCAATCATTTTTCTTTGTACGTATGTCTTGCGTGTGTGTGAGATTGAGAGGGAGGGGGAGATAGGACGCTTGTCTATGCTCATAATTAGAATGTTGTGTGGGGTCTGTGGTTCATTGAATGAATTGTTAGTTTCTACAACTTGGTGAAGCTGATAAAGCTTTCTTTTCAATTTGCTAGGAACAGGATGTTATGACAGATGGTTCTGGGAAAAAGACACGCCGGATAAGGGTCATGCGTCATCTTGGTCTCGCTGCTCCATCTGATTCCCCTTTTAATGCCAACTCTCCACACAAAATTGCTGCCTGAGTTATGCCATGATACATATTCACCATTTTTTGGGTTGCCATCTAGCGTGTAGTTATCGGCAAATAATATGGTCAGTCGAAAACTGAATGAAATCGTCAATGCAACCTGCCAAATCTGAAGATATTAAACTTTGCCCTCTGGTTTAATCTAAATTCATTTACTGAATGAAATCGTCAATGTCTGGTTTGCAGGATAGTGCAATTGATTGTCAGTTTAAGTGTCTGGGAACTGTCAAAATCCTAGGATACATTTTTATATTTATCACATTTATTCTCCGAGATATCATTTAACTTTAAAGGACAGAGAAAAGTGAACTTAAAATTGTCGTTGTCAATCTAACAGTGCAGTGCAGCTCTGCTTATTTACTTTATCCTACTCTGTGTGGGTAGAAATACAACGTGTGAGGCTAATAAACTCGAGGCTCAAGGCAAAGTTGACTCTGTAAAATTTTTGATGCATGGAAGTGAAATTGAGTTTACGTCTCTACTTTCACCAATTTTATATGCTTGTTTGAAAGTTCCAAAAATTTAAGGATCTATAGCTTGAGATTGGAATTGGAGAAGAAAAACAATTTCTAAAGTTCAAGGTTCACTTAAATATACAAATAAATGCATATTTTCTGCACATTTTCTTTCCAGATGGTTATTTGATTGGTTGTCAAGTCATAAATGGTCTCTTCTAAGCCTCTGATACAATTCTATATTTTGCTTTAGCAGCCACGGTTTTGTGAAAACATGAATATTGTTTCTAGTGTCAGTTATTTCACTGTGTATTGAGTTTAACGCTAATTATTGTGTTTAATTTTGTTATTAATAAAGCTGGGCAACGCTCTTAGATAGTTATTTTATTTGTAGAGCAAAATCACACTAGTTATCGATTGCTGAATCAATTATTTATGGTAGGAAAGGAAGGTTGACACCCACCCATTTATTCGGGCCTTCAGTAGCTTGGAGGCAGTTTGTATATTATTGGTGCAACAATGTTGTAGGTATATTTCCAGATACTGATTTCAACCTTTCTTTGAAAGTTTTTGATGATCGTTATATCTCTCTATCTTGTATAATTGGGCCTGTTCGTATATTTGCAATAACAATGCTGCTAGGTTTATTTCAAAATAGTGATTTCAATCTCTCCTTGAATGTTTTTGATAGTTATCTCTCGATCTTGTATAATTGGGCATTTTATTTGATGTAAAGCAGTTCCTGCTGATAGTCGTTATCTATCTATCGATCGTATAATTGGGCTTTTTATTTGATGTAAAGCAGTTCATGCTGGCTCCCCTGGTCGTGATTAGAAGAGAAGTCATTATTTATCTACACATCTTTCCGAATCGTAATATATTTTGGGAACACAATGAGACATCATCCTTTATATGTGGTATTGCATTGAGAGGGAGAATATAGTTAGTCTTGCAACGAGTGTAAATATGTATGTTCTATTATTGAGCCCGTACGATGGACTTTTCCAAACAAGTTTTTAGAAAATTCTTCTGTGATAGAAATTCTACTGGTGCATTATGTGATTTCTCATTATAAGGAACAAATCATCCTTGAGTATATAGTTCAATTCGGACAGCCATCTTATTGCAAAATTAGTGTGTTTTTTCAATGTCTCATATATTTAGATAAATGAAGTACCTTGCGTGAAGTGGAGAGATAATTGATCAGGCCCCTTGTGTGGGGGAATTGATACTCGTTACATGCTCTTGCTTGGGGAGTTCTGGCTCCCTTGACTCCTATAGAGAGGCTTAAAGGGGATTTGCCCTTTAGTCATTGAAGTTTTTTTTACCCTTTTAAAACTGTATTGGTAAAGAAATCTGAAGAGCCTGATAAACATAGAAGTCATGAATTGGTTGAAATGTTGGACTTGGTTGGGGACTTAGTAAAGCTAATTATATAGAGTACTTGGTTTGTTAGTAAATCCATGGAAGTTGGCTAACCTGGACAGTGAACTCTTGGGTCAATAAAAATTAGACAAATGGAAAATTTATTTGGGAGATTATTTTTGTCACCCACCTAAAGATGTATGAAGAATTGAAGCACATAATTTGTTACTAGACCTCAGTTGATGATAGATCCATGAACATTTTTATCTCTAAAAGTTAGACATGCCCTTGCTTGGGGAAGCTCTGGCTCCCAAACTCTCAGAGAGGCTTAAAGGTTATTTACGAGTCGCTGGATTTTTTTCACCCGTTAAAAACTTTTGATACAGAAATCCAAAAGCCTGAAAAATGTAGAAGCCATGAATTGGGTGAAATGTAACTTGGTTTGGGACTTAGTAAAGTTAATTATATAGAGTATTTGGTTTGTTAGCTCTCAGTTGGCAAATCCATGCAATTTGGCTTATCGTAGATGGTGAACCCTTAGATCACTAAAAATTAGTGAAAAATGGAAAATTTCTTTGGAAGAATATTTTTGTCACTTGCCCAAATAGGAAGAACTGGGAAGCACATGGTTTGTTATTAGACCTCAACTGATCAGCCTTGACAATGAACATTTTGATCACTAAAAATTAGACATGCCCTTGCTTGGGGAAGCTCCCCCGACTTCGATAGAGAGGCTTAAAGGGGATTTGCCATTTAGTCATTGGAATGTTGTTTTAACTCTTTTAAAACTTTGGTACAGAAATCCAAAAGGCCTGACAAACATAGAAGCCATGAATTGGATAAAATGTTGGACTTGGTTTCGGAATTAGTAGAGGTAATTATATAGAATACTTGGTTTGTTAGTCCTCAAATGGAAAATCCATGGAGTCTAGCTAACTTCAACAATGGAAAATTACTTTGGAAGAAGATTTTTGTCACTCTCCTAAATAGGAAGGACAAGAAAGGACATAGTTTGTTATTAGACCTTAGCTGATAAATTTATGGAGTGTGAGTAGCCTTGATAATGAAATTTTGATCACTAACAAATATAAATGGAAAATTTATTTGGCAAAATGTTTTTATTGCTTCTTGATTTCACTTATCATTGTTTCTTATTTTAATTGTTTTTGTTTGTGTTCACTTTGGAGAAAGTTTTGCATAAAGCATTAGCATAGGTTGCGGCACCCTTTTTCTTTCCACCAATGTAAAGATTTTTTTTTGCATTAATGTATTTTGATTGGGAAATGTGGTTTTAGCCTCCTTTGGGGATGATGTATTGTGTGTGTATATTTATGTGGAAGTACTTAAAAAATGTTACTAGGGAAAACTAGTATATTGTTTTTTCACTTGGACTATATCAAAATGCATGAATAAGAATGAATGCTTTAAATATTAGTGATGCCATGCGCATGGTTAATGTGCAAAAGATTGACAAGCTAAAGTGGAAATTCTTGATAAAACTAGCAAGTAGAAGAATAAAACTAAGAAAACAAGAAGTTTATCCTTGGAAAAATGCAAAACCCTCTGCCAAAATTAAAGTAGAATGAGATTTGAAACTAATAGGGATACATCTCAATGTCGAACTCCTTCGAGGTCCTATAATTACATCACTAGTATGGGTTTTAGTATCCTTCGTATTTTTCACATATGGGGAGAATAAATTTTCCTTTAAACCAAGCCACATTGAGAAATATGTGGTTGTATCCTCTCTGAAGGATGGCATTGTATAATGTCTACATATTTTTGTGCAAGTATGGCATTGTATAATGTCTACATATTTTTGTGCAAGTACATACATAAATGCTACCTAGAAAAAAATACTTTGATGTGTTTTGGTTGACAGTATACAAAAAATGCTTGATCAAGGGCAAAGTCCTTCATGCAGAGATGGTGCCATGGGCTTTGCTGATACGGAAGAGAATGTGAAACTAAGTAGACATTCTTGAGAAAGCTAATGAGGAAGTAGAAGGATAAAACTAGGAAACAAGGTAGTCTATCTTGCAAAGCCCAATGATATTAAGGTAGAGTGAGATTAGTAAACTAAAATGAGAGCAATCTAAAAATAAAGAGGAATCCAAAGATGAATAAATGCAAAACTAAAAGATATGAATGGGGAAGAGTTTTGTTATGTATCATCTTATTAAACTGATATGTGTTTGTATATAATAATACAATAAAATGTCTTCTATATGTTTTTTAATAAAACACTCTTATTACTAGCATATAACCATTTTAATTAAGATCCATTAAAGATCGCACAGAAAAAAGGTTTAGGTGTAAGCCTTGAGGACTTTGTTAGAACTATAAAAGTTGATGGCAACCTATTCAGACACCAAATTGATATATGAGAAACCACTTATTTTTCTAACAAGGGAGTTGCCTTTGTGTAGTGATTTGATTGCTTAGTGTATGAAGTTGTACATATCCTATCTATTTTCAGATTTGAACTTGTGACATACAAAGAGAATATGTTTTTCTCCATTAAGCCTGTAACCTTTTTAAGTGTCACATACAAGATATTGAAGTTCTCCCCCTATTGAGGTTGAACCTTTTAATCGTTGCATACTATGTATTGAAAATATCTTGTCCTTAACCTGACCCCTTCAATCAATCCTATCAACCCTTAAATGTTGGCCTTTGGTCTTACATATATGAAGTAGTAAAGATTTGTTGTTACTTGCGCTATAAAGCACCTTTCCTTTCTTGCTACATGTGCACATGTGCACCCACACACACATTCTACTCACAACCCTCCAATCATCTAAGATTGAACGTTACTTTGTAGCTCAATGGACTCTTTAAATGGATAGGTGGTATTAGCATTGTATTAGCGCTGTAATGTATTTCCCATGTATTGCTTGCCCTTGGGGCCTTTATATGTAGTTTCTCATTCTTTTTGACATATTGTGTTTCTTTTGACATATACGTATCTTAAAAATGACTTTTATTGTTTTGTACATAAAATAAAAGATCATTTTCAATCACATTTCCCTTTTTACCTTTTACTCTTTTTCATTTTCATCATTTTACTTAAATATTTAACATTACCATGAAATGACTCGGGACATTTGAGAGTGGCTTCGACCTCATTAGATTTCATATGGAGAAACTAGAATTTTAGATTTCACTCAAAATTCAACAGACTTAATGGTTTTCAGGATTTCATGGTTTGGGGGTTTGCAATGTTTCCATTTGATTCTATCATGTGTAAGGGTATGAGATTGGTATTTGATCAAGAGCATGAAGTCCTTTAAGAACCTTGATGTTGGTGGCATTGATTGTTGAACTTTGTTGATGTTGGTGGTATTGATTGGTGAACTCCCCTACTGTGGCCTTAACAAGAATGTACCCTTCACTCAAAGGAAAACAACTGGTTAGGCATGCTAATCTTTTTCTACCACATTTTAAGGTTGGGGAGATGAACCCTTCACTCAAACCAAAATCATTGGTTAGGCATGTTGAACTTTTTCAATTTCTATCATGTTATAAAGTTGAGCAATCCAATTTTGAAGACTTTGAGCTAGATGATGTTTACACGTCTCTTGTAGATGATCCCATTTCTAGTAGCGATGAATGAATGACGAGTTTCATGAGAGATCATGTTGCTAAATGATTTTTAGTTTTGATGTCTATTTTCGCTACTACTACTACTACTACTACTAAAGTTGTAGAGAAGTTTTAGGAGTCCTCAAGCTTTGAGCCATATTATTTATGTAGCTCATGTTGATGATCCCTTGTCTAGTAGTGGTGATGATTTTGATTATGATGAGGAGTGATCATGTTGTTGATAATTAATATGTAGTCTTGTATTAGGCCATTGGCCTCATAGCTTGTAGCATTGTTTTTGGATTTTATGGGCCATTTGGAGCCTCATTGCTTATGCATTTTTCGATGATATGTATTGCACTCAGTGCTATTTTGATATATTCACTTTTACATGGTATATAAATGAGCAAACCTTGCATATTTTGTCTCTATTGGCTTGGAATCATGGTTGCAAATCTGAAAAATAGTTTGTTTTATTAAAAAATAATTATTTAATGTATTTTTTTAAAACTGGTTTGTTTAGATTTGACCAGTACCGGTTAGACTGGTTTCGGTCAGGTTATCGATTCATTAGGTCCATCGGTCCGGTCACCAGTTCCGGTTTTTAATACTATGATGCTACCACAAACCAATTTTGACAACTATTGTGGGTTGAGACACTATAGAAAAAATTTCATATCGTAAACTATTCCAAAATGCAAATGCTCTTTATTGTTGTTTATTGTTGACTTGTGTCCACATAACATGTCCTAGAGATTAGGCAGATGGGTGAGGGATGAGCAAGTACACATTGTTGCGAAGCTCAAAGAAATCCAATTATTTCATTTGAAAGTAATGTTGTCGAAGATTAAAATGCTTCAAATCAAAACATAACAATAAGTAAATGGAATTCCACTACATGAAATATAGAGATGTCAAAAAGCACATGTTGCAAAGAAAACTATATAATCAATACATAACATCCAATATTGTATCAACACTTTATTCACTTATTTTTAATTAGGAATGTTTTATTGCTTGTGTCTTTAGTTTCAATCTCAATAATTGGATTTTTTTGAGCTTTCCAACCATATGAATCCTTGCTCTTTGGAGCATGTTGTGTTGGGTCACCTTGGGTGTGAATAATGCAATATTTGCAAAGAATATTATGATGGTGAATTAAAATGTATATGTATTTAATGATGAAGGTTAGTGAGAAATAGAAAGCTTGTAGCCAGTGTAACAAAATTTATATATTTCCTAAACTCATTATTCTTTAAAGAGATTTCTCTCAATAATTGGATTTGTTTGAAGTTTCCAACAATATGAATTCTTTCTCTTTGGAGCATGTGTTGAGTCCAAATAATGCAATATTTGCAAATAATATTACGATGGCGAGTCAAAATTTATATGTATTTCATGATGAAGATTAGTGAGAAATAGAAAGTTTGTAGCCAGTGTAATAAAATTTATATATTTTCTAAACTCATTTTTCTTTAAAGAGATTGCACAAAGTGAAAGTACTGGTGGTGAAGAGGATGCATGCTACAATTGTGGGAAAGTTACTTAACATCGAAAACTCACGTAAGTTAAAATCTCATTTGATGTAGCTCGAGGGGTGGGATTAGTGCCTTCAGATGTCTTGATACTAGCTCTACCTAATTTTTGGTCTAAAAAAGCAAAGTAAAAAACTGCATAGTGGAAAAAAAGACGCAATTAAAAATTACAAGTATCATTAAACAAATCAATGAAAATAATAAATTCACGGATTTATAAAGTTAGTGTAAATTGATTTTACAAAACATCAAACAATTGTCTCAATGGTTTTAGATATTTGATGAAGCTAAATACAAAATAAAGGGAAAAAATGATGAAATGTTATCTTCTTTTTTCTTTCCTTCTTTTCTTTTTTCTTCACTTGGAAATGTGATCAACTTAATAATAAACTTGGAAAGGTTATGCTAATAAAGTGTTGGAAAACTTATTGCCTTGTTCTTATGAAATGACATTTGCATTAAGCCTCAAATAATGGTTTTTTAGTTTGGTGTAGAACTTTTATTGAATGCATAAACACTCTAATGGAGAAGCGAACAAATGATGGATTTGTAATTGTTCCGTTCGTTGAAATTAGCTTTACTATTCTTTCTTAACTAAATGATTATTAAAAATAGAATGTGAAGTAAATGTATTTCTTTAATAGTAAAGTATATTTGTATTAAATAACACCTAATAGAAATAAAATTCTTCTCAAGTGATGAGTTTTTTATTTTTATTTTTGATCAAAATGAATTTTAGCTTTTGTACATGCTTTCTCTAGGGATTTGAGATGGTTCTCCTTCTCCCTATATTAGTTCTTTGAAGGTACCTCAATAGCTTTCAGAAAAATCCTCATTATCATCATTAAGAAAGCTAAAAATGACTCAACAAACTCAAAGGGAAGGTTTGTCAATTGAATGGAAGAAATTCACAATTTAGAATTCCTTCCAATAACCTAAAGGTGAGGGATTTGCATTATTTGGACCATGTTTTGGTTGGGTAATTTAGAAGGGTATGACACAATACTAGAAATTTAGAGGATTGGATCAATAAGTGTTGGGCACCCATTTGAATGTTAATGCCTTCTTTTTTTCTTATAAAAAAGGCTATTATGCATTTCACTTCTAGTTCCAAGACAAATGCTTTTGTTTTTCGAAATTGACACTTGATTTGAAGCTTTTGTGGCATTTATTATAATTGTTGGTCATTAGATTTCAACCCAAAATAGGAGGTTCCAATCAATACCCCTATGTGAGTCTAACATCCCTTCTCACTTCTCAATCTGTTGAACTTGAAAAATTTGGAAGATGAGTAAATCCTAAGGAGGATACGTAAATAACATCAAACAAGGTGACACTTTTTTATTTAATTTTTGTAAAGTTCTAGATATTCTATTATTGTACAAAAAATATATTACGGGCTAGGTGACCAGAGTATTCAGGGGGGCCAATGACGGTCTACCCTTGACACAACCAAAATCAAGGTTTGATTGGTGCTGGTGGGCTGCCTAACAAAGGGAAATCAACCCACCAGTCACAACATGTTCAAAAGCATAGCTAAAAACCAAACAAACAGTTAAAGAGTCTTGTTTAATAGAAAAGAAGACTTGAGATTCTGCCAACTTGACAGACAAACACCATAAAGCATTAAAAAATTAGGGAGGTAATTCCTCCAGAATCCAATAGGCATAGGGGTTGGAGGGAGTACATTCGGATTCCTTGGGTTCGGCCACGTAACCATCGACCCGCTCGGCATGTAGACTGTCAAGAATTTCTTTGCGCTTCGTTTTGTTGCTAGAGGGAGCGCCACCGTTCTCGAGCATAGCTGCCACCCTTTCTTCTTCTGCGCCCTTTCCAGCATTGCCATCGTCTTTCGCAATTGACCTACTTGCCAAGGAGGTGGAGGCGTTTGCATCTTTTTTGGACCTGTTAACTTGCGCTTTTGGCCCCAATCTCGATCTCATGGGCTTGGGTCTCATCAGCTCCGTAGGACTCGGAGGCTTGAGGGCGGCAAAAGGCAGGGGGTGGAAGATGTCTGTCGCCTGCTGCCCTCCCACCTAGAAACATAGCTCACGGTCATAGAAGATGAGGTCCATGGCCTCGCGAGTTTTGTCCAACGCATGGTTACCGTGGGTAATTTGGTAGTTTATCCTATCCATCGAGAGACTTCGTTGAACCAGTGAGGCAACAAAAAAATTCTTCATGAGCCAGTAGCGCTTTGCCAAGTTACTTCAGGATTTCGTAGCACCGGCTAGGGCTTCCAACTTTAGTGCATCAACTTGGCATCAAATGTGCACAGGGATGTCGGGCGCGTAGCCGAAAGCTTCCTGCCTTTTAGGGACCTCGTTATCATCATCAGGGACCTACACATCCAAGCGTCCCCCACACATACATCTCATTTTTCGCCTCGGCATGAGGGCTGGCCAGATGTTGGAAAGAGACCAGAGCATCCTCCTTTTCCAGACCTCAAGAGACCCTGCTATGGAAGCTTGCCAGGATGCTCAACACAATGGGATGATCACCCTGATTGAAGGTGACTAGAAGGGTAAGCCTCGTGAGGAGGGCGTCTTGTGGCCACTGACCTCATCTATGTGCTCTGCATGACACCCCTGCTGTAGATCAATAACTATCGACATTCCCATCAACCCGTCGACGATTTTCTAATCCAAGACAATACTCCTCACATGCTTCTGCATTAAGACATGGAGGGTGTTGGGGGGGAAGGTGGGGGGGGGGAGGTGAGGCAGGTCGCTCGCTTATGGGAGCCATCTATCTCCTCACATGCTCTTCGTCGTGCCGTCTAACACCCACATCTGAAGAAGGTGATACTTTTTTTTACTACGAAAAGAAAATCGTATTTTTATCTGAAACAAAATAAGATAATATTGAAAAAGTCCAAAAATATACGAGGATATGTAGAAAATCCACGAAATTTTGATATGCTAATATGAAAAATTTGAAATAAAACTTCTTCTCACATAAATACAATTTCTCTACTAGATGTAGCATAATAGGAACAAAAATAAAAGCACAATCACACAATTCAAAAAAATAGATTTTTCTAGGGAACCCAACTGGGAAAACCTTTTGCTTGATGAGAATTTTATTGATAGCAAAAACCGAGCAATTGATCTCTTACAAAATACAATAGTTTCAATATGAAAGACACTTGTCTTTCCTGCTTGATCTAAGCTTGAAACCTTTGCAAGACTGTTGATCTCTGCTTCCCTGTACCAATCCGTGCACAAGCTTCTCTTGCACACTCTTCCTCTCACAAGCACCACGCACAAACATGTGTTTCATATTGCTTGGTTTCACTAACTCCTGCTTACCGAAACAATAATTAAACTTGTGCCTTGGTTCCTCATTTTAAAGGCAATTCAAATGGTTAAAATTAGCGAGTTTTCTAATTAAGGAATGATTTTGTGATTGATTGAGTTATAATGAGTTAACTTCTCATGCAACTCGTACTATTTCAAGTCAACCACATGAAACTCAATCACTTGTGTTTTTCCTTAATAAACTTCACACTAAAAAATCAAGAACTCGACTTTCAATTTTAACACATCAGTTAACTGCATCCTAACTCATCCTACTTTTTAGGGACTGATTCATAAATTATAGGAACTCGTTCTAATTTGTAGGGAATCTCCTAATTTTAAGGAAGTCATACACGAGAAGGAAATCGTTCCGAATCCTATGAATAAGGAAAAAATCAAGGAAATCTTTTCTCACTAATATTTTCAACAGGATATATATTTGACAGTGTGTCATTAATAGTAGAAAACATATAAATACCTGTTTTTTTTTACAACAAAATAAATAAATATGTCTGTCCATAGAATATTGTTCATACAAAATGGCTGTTCAACAACAAAATATATATGTAGGATAAATATTATATGCGAGAAATCAAAATAAAGGCCCATCTAATTAAGGCTTGTGATAAAAACGAAACTGTTAAGTGCCCTTGAACTCACTCACCTCCCATAATCCCAGATCCAAGCGAATGAAAACTTTAGAAAGCTCGTTAGTGACCCCATTCCTCTCCCTGTAGACATGGTATCATGAGAAGAAAGTGAAAAATAACATAATAGACTGAATGTCACCCACAATATCAACAAGTAATAAGTTCCTGCAACATTGAATCCTGTTCACCCAATTAGCAACCATGAATCTTTTTCACCCAATTAGCAACAATGAGAGAATATCCAAAGCACATAAAATGTGGTACACCTTTCTCAACAACAAAGATATAATTGCCCGACAAGCAAGAACTTCAGCCCAATTTTTATAACTCCTGCAAGACCAACTTCACACGAAGGGAATGATGCTCATTAAGATGAAGAACAAAGGCCTTGCCACAAGAAGTTCCATTACCCTTTGAAGCCCCATGGTTTTGTAAAATGCACAAGCTCAAGAACAATGGCCTGAAGATGAGAATGGGATTGACCCTGTGCAAACTATTTAAAACCAACAAACTGTCATCTATAGCTTTTAAATGATAAGTAGAAATATATGAGAAGATAGCCTTATTACACATGATCCATACCCCTCTACACAAAATCAAGGGAAGGGTCGTGAAAGAAAGAGTATCCCGTTCACCCACCCAAGTCTGCCAAGTAGAAGAGAAGGAAATTATTATCTAGCGACAAGATGACCCCAACATAGAAGTATAGTGATGCCAACATCTCCAATGAACAATATGGTTTTTTATAGGGGAGATCCATTCATGATGCTACAACAATAGCACAGGAGGTGCTACACTCTATGCACTCGGAGAAAAAAGAGGCAATTGTGATGAAAGTGGACCTCCATAAAGCCTATGACTCTCTCGACTGGTCCTATATTAGGCTTGTCCTACTCAAAATTGGTCATCCAATAAGGATCATTAGGTGGATAATGACATGTATTACCACGGTTCGTTTTGTTGTTATTATAAATGGCATTCCCACACAATTTTTTGCTGCTGGTCGTGGTCTGCGACAAGGGTGCGCACTGTCTCCTCTGTTATTCATCCTTATTATGGATGGGTTCAGTAATATCATGTATAAGGCTGAGCAGAATGGTTTTATTAAGGGCTTCTCTTTTTCGAACTCGGTGTCCTCTTCACATTCACTGTTTGTGGATGATCTTCTGTTATTTGGCTATCTTAAAAGGAACCATTGGTTTTACATTCACTACATGTTTATAAGGTTTGAATCTGCAACTGGCTTAGCTATCAATAAGGGTAAGTCTTTCCTTTTATATGAATATGGGGACCCTCAGGAGGTTGCCTTCACTGTGGATTTCCTGGGGGTTGAATATAGAGAGGCTACAGACGGATTCACTTACCTGGGATTCATAATTAAGCCATGTGGATATAAGATATGTGACTGGATGTGGCTGATTGATAAGTTTAGAAGGCGGATTACCAGATGGACGCACAGATGGCTGTCCACAGGGGGAAGGCTCATCATGATTCAGGCGGTTCTCTCCCAGCTGCTGGTTTATTGGGGACACTTGTATTACCTTCCTGACCGAATTGTGCAACTAATCAATAGTATAATTGCCCAGTTTCTATGGGGGGGATCTCAATTGGTACATAAATACCACCTTTGCAGACTTGAGATCCTTTGCACGCCCAAAGAACACGATGGTTGGGGGATTCTGAACACTCGGATTTTCAACAAGGCACTTTTCATCAAGTCGTTATGGAGGGCTATTAATGGGAATAACATTTGGAGCACCATCATAAAGTGAAAATATATTGAGGGTGATGTTCTCCATCAGCTATTATGTTTGTAGTTTTCTCTTCTCCAGTCCATTTCGACCATCTGGTGGAGTTTCAAAAAGATTCTGGGTAATGTGGCAGACCGATTATCTTGGCTATTCAGGGATGGTGGCCGTATCACGTTGGGTTTCAGAAATATTATAGCTTTACCACCTCATTCTGGCTCCTTGCCGTGTCTGCAGTTTCGACTGGCACATAGGGGTATTTACTATCTGTCACAGACAATTCTATGCTGGTCTTTCGGGGCCCCAGTTTTTAAAAGTGCTTTGCAAATGGGTCTTGTGGGGCCGGAGGCTACAGAATGGGATCAGTTGCGGGACTCTCTGCGAGGTGCTGGGCTCTGCTGGGATAGTGGGGGAGATATGATTGTGTGGGATGGTCCTTTGAAAGATAACAGATTGATTGTGAAGGATATATATAGAAGTATTAACGCCTCTTCTTATCAGGGACAGATTTCGAAGACTTTTCTCCCATTCTGGCGAAGTAAAATACCAACTAAGATTATCCTATTTGGTTGGTTAATCTGGAGGGGTAAGGTCTTGACTGGGGAAAATCTTATTAAGCGTGGTCATCATGCACAGTTCAGATGCGTCATATGCTGTTGTGAGCTGGAAACCATATCTCATCTATTTTTTTGATGCCCAGTTGTTGCGAGATTGTGGAGGCTCTTTAGTTCTCACTTTTTGGATCCTTCCTGGTCTCCTGTGGATTTCATCTCTTCTGCTTTAGAGTGGGATAAGCTGAGGGGAAAATTCAGATCGCTTCCTTTTTTCCTTATCTGGGAGGTATGGTTGGCAAGGAACATATTGTTATTTGATGACAGGCCTTTCGACATTCCTCGTATTTTCTCAGCGATCATGAGGTGGATTGATGATCGTCCCACTCTAGTTGTCTCCGTATGGGATGGCTCCATTTGTATCAGGCCTCATGAGGTGGCCATTCCTGCCATATATTTTGATGGTGCATGTGTGGGGGGTGTTATGGGATGCGGCGCCTGGATCAAGTTGTCTCAGTGGGAGAGTATCCACATCTTTTGGAACGGGGGGCCGAGGTCTAATAATAAAGCTGAGATCATGGCCCTATGGGGGGGCCTTCTGGCGGCCTTCAATCTTCAGTTGCAGGATGCTCATGTATACGGGGACTCCAAGGTAGTTATTGGTTGGGTGACAAATAATATGGCTATGATGTGCCCGGCTTTACAAGGGTGGATCCAAAGGATGTGCAGATTATGGATGAGGTTGAATAGGCCGCCCATCAGCCATATTTACAGGGAGAACAACACGAGGGCAGACTGGCTCTCCAAAAAATGCATCAATTCTGTTTTTGGTTTTGATGCAGGTGTTACACTTCAAAGATGGCATCCAGATCTGGGACTCTTCTATTCCGATTCCATAATTCTGGCAGGTCGCAGGATGTAGGTGACTATTTTACTCTTTACAGGACTACTCTGACAGGTGCTCTTTTTTGTTCTATCAAGCGAGCCTGGTATGAGGGAAATGTGTGCCTACAAATTGGGCGCTGTTTTTTTTGGTTTGCAAATGTTTCTCCATGCTATATTTTACAATCTTAGCTTTCTAAAACATCTTTTAGATTTTAGATAGGTCGTTTTTACTTATTATCTCTAGTTGTATAAGACAATATGCTCTATCTCTTTTTGTTTATGCTAAAACTGCAGGGATTTATGTGATTTAAAATTTCTGATGGGATGCGGTTTATCCCCTCGTAATTTGATGTCCACTGTATTATTTTGCCTCTCTATCTTAGATAGGTACATAGTACTGGTGGTCGTAATGTTTTGACATTCTCGCTGCCCAAGCTGAGAATATAATGTAATGGGTTAATGCACTGATTAATATAAAATATCAGAGTTTTTTTTTTTTTTTCCTGTCTGAAAAAAGAAGTATAGTGATCCCAAACCTTCACCGCAAAGGAACATTGAAGGAACAAATAGCTACCGATTCCCCCGAATCCTTACAAAGGTCACACCACCTTGGCCCAATTTAGAAGCGTCTCTGCATAATATCCCACATTGGAAATTTACCATTCATGATCACCCATACTAGAAGCTTGGCTTTTAATGAACACCAATAGTTCCACAAAACTCCCGACCACCAATCCAAGTCATGCCCCATCTCAGGCGCACAAAGGAATGCATATGCAAGTTTTGGTGAATAAAATTGCAAGGAGAAATTTCCCAAACCATTTCATCCAATCGATCACAAACGAAAATATGCGAAGACCTCATAGAAGCAATGTAGAAACCCCATTCCACACTCAAAATATGTGGAAATTGTAGATCCCTCACAAAATTCCATCCTTGATTCCACATAGTAGTACACATCAAATCAACAATCCGAGACAACCTCAATATGCCTCAGTCATGTAAGAATGAAACGAGAGGCATAAAGAGAATGTAACCGCTTTGAAAACCATGCCATGGGTCCATGCCAATATGCAACCGTTGTCCATTGCCAATATGCCAAGTAATGCCCGAGGCCACTACGTACAAGGAATGTAGAGTAGCACGCCAGATCACTGAAATGTTTTGATGCGATTTGATAGGCACCCGAAAAAAATCTTCCAAGGAGAGTGGATCAATGTTTTTTTTTTTGCGATCACCCTCGTCCACAAGCTTTCCAAAGAGATAAGCATCCACACTTTTTTAGCATCCATAGCCTTAGAAAAAAGTGAAAATATTTTTTAAACCCCAGCCTCCAAGAATTTTTTGAACGACCAATCAATTCCATCTCAACCACAACATCACAACATGATCCTTTGTGCCATTCCATAGAAAATTGAAACACATCCTCCAAATATGCTCCAGAATACCCTTAGGTATCAATGACAAGGACAAGAAATCCATCAGAGATACCACACACCGAGAGGTGCTTTTCCAAATTTTCTTGTAACCAATGTCAACCTGATTTTATATAGACGTTTTCCTTTAAATAAAAACCTAAATATTTAAAACCCACATCAAGATCCACAATTGTGTAGGGATAGATAGCGCTAATGAACTCAATCTACCACCTCTCCAGGTTATGAACTGTAATGGACGATTTCTGATAATTTATCATCATGCCCTTAGCCGAACCAAAGAGAGAAAGTATATCAAAGAGTTTGTGCAGATTACAAGCAGACCCATTGCATAAAATTAAAATGCCATCCACAAATAGTAGATGAGAAATTTCCAACAACTGAGAAATCATCACCCTCCAGAAAGACCTGGCTTGAATTGCCTCTTTTAACATAATACTAATCCTTTCAACCACCATAATAAATAATATGGGAGACAAGGGACACCCTTGTCGTAGATCTCGATGCACTGAAAATAAGGGTGATGTAGACCCATTAATGAGCACAAAAAAATACATTGAGGAAAGACATCACATAACCCAGTTGATGGAGAGATTATCAAAGTACACATGAATTAGGAGCATACGAATGAAGGACCAGTCAACGTAGTCGTATGCCTTAGATATATATATATATCTTGAAAAAAACCCCTTAATCTTAAGAAGTTTGATGTTGTGTAAGCCTTCTTGAGAGACACCAATGGCTTCATGGATTTGTCTACCTTCAAAGAAGCCAAATTTTGCTGGGGATATGAATTTTGAACGTATAGGCTTCAACCTCTTAGCAGTGGACTTTGAGATTAATTTATAAACACAACTACATCAAGAAATGGGTCTGAAACACTCAAAGGATAAGGGATTGTATATCCTAGGAATGGGGGAAATGAATGTGGAATTAAAACCATGGAGTATTCTCCCATGCTGACGAGAATTGTTAACGATATTCAGTAGATCTGAGCCCATAATATCAAAATATGCAGAAAAAAAATCCATAGCCTAGCCATATGACCCAAGGCTCTTATTATTTTTAAAGCTAACAAGAGAAGCTTTCAATTTTTCCTCCAAAACTTCTCTCGTGAGATCCACATTTTCCTCCTCATCCACAAAATAGGGAAAAGGTTGAAACACCCTTATAATCTCTGCCACATTATTCACTCGAGGAGCACTGAAAATGTCCTTGAAATTTTTTATCCCCATTGCAGCTAAGCCTTCGATGCTAGGGGCCATACCCAAAATAATGTTTTTAGATCTCCGCCCCTTTGCAAATGCATGGAATTTTTTTGTATTATCTTCCTTACTATCAAACCAAAAAACTCTACTTTTGAGTCATCGTGTCTCTTCTGGTTTTGATAGGATTTCCTTCCATTTGCAACCAGGACTTATATAAGTCATTCTCTTGGTGTGATTGAAAACCCCTAGATCCAAAATCTGAGAAAAATACAATCTCTTGTTCAACCTCCAAAAGGTCTAGATGCTCTTGTTACCTACAGACCGTAGCGCAATATTTAATCACGACTTTCAAATGTGAAATATTTCGGGAAAAATGACAGGCAACAGAAACATTAGCCCCACCATCATAAGAATACTAGTCTTGTTTGATCAAATTTGAAAAGGTTTCTTCATTCAACCATTTCGAGTTCATTTTAAAAGGGTTGGAAAATTTCTGAGTTGTTCCCTTTAGCTCCAACAAGATAGGCCTATGATCAGATATACACCCCGGACCAATCCATTGACGAAAAGAGGGGAAGGCATCATGTGTATATTCGTCCACCAACGGTCCACCCCCACCCTATTATGATGCTAGGATGAGGCAAAATGAACTGGAGCAAATTCGATCAAATGACATGAGGATATTTTATGTGCAAAGAAATCAAACAAAGAGTTTGGATGCGCTCAAGAGCCCCACAATTTTTCCTCGCCCAAGGAGAAATTTAGATCTCCCTCGATGATAAGGAAAGGGTATCAAATGAGATATGAACCAAGAAGATAATTCTAGTAAGCAACCCTTTCTTCATGTGGCCCATATATGTTAGAAAAAGTTATAACCTTGTCCAATTCTGAAGAGTGTCATAACATCCCCAAACTTGATTGAACACTTAATAAATTTTGTGCCCTAATATTTCTTGTATCCCATCCCAACTCCAATCCAATTGAGCGGCCACACAAATCACATGCAATGAAACACCACAAAGGCAAAAAAGACTCCAAAAGTTATACCACATAATCTCCCTCCCCCAAAGTTTCTTGAAGGAAAATTACATTAGGGCTTTCCCGATAAAATAACCATTTTAGGGCCATTTTTTTTGGAGCACGAGAAACTCATTTGAAATTCAAGGATAGTGTATTCATGAAGAAACCCCATTTAGGAATTTCAATGATCTAAGTGCCCCATACATCGACGAATGATGTCCTAAGGCTGGTTCCACACATGCCTTAGCCTTGGCCAAATTGATGTGATATTCTCTACCCCAAACTTTGCTAGAAGATTCAGACATAGTGATATGACATAACGCACTTGAAGTACCCCCCACCCTTGAAAGCAAATTAAAATATCAGATATGTTGTATTATGTCCCCCCCACTCGATTCTGAAAAATAAAATGAAAATTCAGAGGGTTAGGGGGAAGAAAGTTCAACTGATCCACAAGGAACCAAGCACGAAACATTTTAATTAGGAGAGTAATTTAAAGAAAAAGGCACTAATCGAGACACCCCCATCATGCAAACATTATTACTCCAAACTGACGATTCATTACAAGAACCAATTTGTAACGTATGTAAAGGAAGGGAAATTTAATTATCAGGATTTGAAGAGAGCTCGTGAGAAATTGCATTACCTACCGTTGATGACGCAGAAGCAAGAGTAGGAACAAGACTCGATCTTGAAAGAAACATTGACGTAGGAATGTGTTCAGGCCCCGAAAATCGGTTCAACAACATTAAGGAAAACCACCCGGTTGGGGAATTAACAACCATCCCTTTTCCATTTGGTATGGTGGCTCCAATTTGATTTATGGGACTAGTTTCCCAGTGAAATATAATTGGGTGAATGGATGGTATTGTAAATTTATATAACTTGGTAGATGGGAGTGATATAAAGCCTGAAATAAATAATATACCTATCTATATGTATCCGAGGATGAATTATATTCTCTGTGCGATTTATAAAGACGATCTTTTAGCGAATGCAAATAAAGATTATACAAACACTTAGAGATATGAAAACAATTTGAAATAATTGATTTAATTAAATAGTTAATTAAATCAATTGGATAAGACTATATCACAACTATTTACTGCATGTATTGAATATGTATCAAAAGATAACAATCTAACACGTTCAAAAGTGAGTTAATGCCAGACTGATTTTCAAATAGACAAAACAAAACACCATAAGAAAAAATTAACCATTCCTCATTTGGAACAAAAATATAAAATATAGGATAAAAGTACCATGTATACGCTAACTCTGCTAATTTGGGAAACTGTATTTGGTCCAACCCTTTCTATTAAGAAAACTTTAAGAGTTCAAAAGTGCGACTTCTGTAAAGTCTTTCTTTCAAAATTTCAGGACCCCTTCTTAAAAGAAATGAAGGGGTTTATATAATAAAATAGAGAGTCTTAAAAATAGTAATTACAATAAAAGCTGGGGAGGTTTAAACAACTCTTCTTAAACTAAGTGAAAATAAAATAGAAGCATAATTTAAAGGGGTGACTTGCTTGATGGTTGTCCTACTATCTCATCAGCCATTCGTACCTTCAGCAGAAGGATATTAAGCATAGGCTTAACCTCGGGAGGTTGGCCTTGCATGATGTGCAACTGTCCAGTGAAAACCACATATAAAATTGTTGGCAACATATAGGAGGAAGTATCTGTAAGACAACGTAGCATGAGCCAATGACTATGTGGGTTTACCAAGTATCTCCAATACTTATCCCAATCCAGTTTTTCCAACTTTCTGATATTTTCTTCTTTGACCTTTGAAACTTCTTGCCATTGCCTTATCATATCTTTCACAATAGGAAGTGAGTCGAGAGGGCATATATCAATAATATTGGAAGCGATGAGATTTTGAATGACTCTTTCAACAATATTATTAGCCACATATTTTTCTCTGTAAATGGCTCTTTCAACATGTTTCAATTGTATGTCCCAATTAGTAAAAAATATTTCCTTTTTAGAGTCCTCAATCCTGGGCAGGTTGGCCTTTCAACTATCAAAAATATCCTGCCAGGTGACATACTGTGAAACTTTATCATAAATATCATCGAAACTGATCCTCTGGTTTGATATTCGATTTATCAGTGAATCGCTTTGCTCACGTAATTCAGGGATATTTGACAACTTTTGACAAAAAATAACTTGCTGCTGTGCCAGTAGGGTATTTAGTTACAATTCTTCTTTTCTAAATTCATCTATCTTTGGATTATGTTTCAATTTCTCTACAATAAGACGAAATTGATGAATTCGAGTGTCCTTTGAATTGATTTCAGTTTGGTGCTGTAATTTCAATTGGTCAATGCTCTCTTAGAGATGTGTTACCTGTACCTGTATTTGTTGGTTGACATTCTACTTCTCTGCCTGTATCTCATGTTATAATTGGATGATTCTTTCATCCTTTTCTTTCATCAATTGTTTAACCTCATAATATTTATCTATAGTTGCATATGCATAGGCTCCTGTGAACTAGGTCAAATGAGTTAGATCCCGAGAAGGATCTATTTGTGAATCTTTCCAGACAACTTCCATTGAAAGATCTCCCAGGACAAGGAGTTGAGACTGCTTGTTCTCCTTCTTTTTATTTTTCTGCTCATAATGGCTTCATGTTTGGGACTATAGAATATATCAAAAGGAGGGATTTCCTCAATTTTGAGTACAATTTCTATAGTGGGGCAGTCCGGGATGAATTCCACTTTCTCTGTGCTAACTAACTTGTTAGAGGGCACAACAGTGAACGAGTCCCGACTTTTAATTTGAGGTGTTTGCACAATCTGCTGACAACCAATAATAATTACTTCTTGGTCTCCTTGGAGTTTTATGGTTAAACTCCTTCCAGAAATCATTCAAATTACTTGGGAATTATAATTCCACGGTTTAATCTTCAGCAGATTTATCTTCTTCAGTTTTACTAAGGACTTCAATATCCTTAGGTGTCAGTTCTTTTTTCTTTTCCTTCAGTGTTATGGGTTGGGAGACTTCTAGCATTTTCAATGAAATTCCTTCCAATGTCTTGTTCCTTTACTGCTTAAACTTTGACAATTGCTGTGGATGGAGGCGTAGGGCTTCTAACTTCTGAGCTGCAGAGTAATTATCGACTGAATCAAATAAGTCATTGAACTCATCATCTTCATGTACAAAAGGTATGATTTTAAATTGGGTTGTAAAATCATTGACAACTTTATTCGGGTCATAATTTCTATTTGAAATTGTAAACAGCTTCAAACATGTGATTTGGCTGACCTCTAATCCTGCATGTTTATAATTGTCAAAGGCGTAAACACCACAATGAATTGGAAAGGAGGGCCATGATTCTTTCTTAGCTTCCTTAAGAAACTTGGTTAATCCGTTGCCAACATTTTGGTAAGCTAATTCTCTTGCGAGAATCTTATCAGGAACATATAATGGTAAAACATGCGGCCGAGCCAAGCTCCCAAAAACTCTGACATAGGTAAACATTTCTTCTCCTAACCATTTTCCAATGGAGGAGAAATCAGTTTGAGGTTCTTTTGACAACCTGGGGGCTTTGTCATTAAACACAACTTGAAACAAAGGGATCATAACTCCATGGCAGACTTTATAAAAATGGTTTTCATATTTTGACTCCCATAACACACTATGATAAACATGAATGGGGAGAGGGTCTTGGGTAGTCCATTTCCAACCCATCGCTGGAAAATCTGAAGTGAAACATAGAATGTCCATGATATAATCACTCATATAAAACAGGGGAATTTTTTTGGAGGAAATAAAACAATTTTTCCTATATTCCAAAATTTGAGTAGCAATATTATTGGACAAAATGAATTCAATGATTCTTGCACTCAAATAATTTTGGAGGCATGGGCTCTAAAACCGTTAATTTATGGCACTAATGGTCGGTATGGGTTGATGCAACCATGTAATATTTCTAGCATTAAAACGAGATCTGTCGCATCACATTGTTACTCGTGTGTAAATCTTTACAAAATGCTGATCGGGTATGTTTTTCCGATTGCGATATCACAATTGCAATATCGACGAAAATGGATGACAAGAAAGAGTGGTCACGAAGCGAAAGTGCGATACAATGGAGTATATCGCATCAGGTAAATGTAGAGGATGACATTTTGACCGCCGAGGTAGAGTTGCGAAATGAGATTTGCGATCTGCGATTTGCCTACTTGGCGGAAGTGGGGCCCGTAAGCTTTTCCTTATAGAATTTGTTCGAAAAATGTCCTTTTCCCTTCATTAAAGCGATTTGATATATATCGCATCTCAATATCTGTTGAGTGGATTTTAGGAGCCATATGTGTTGCATTGCGATATTGCGATTGCGATTTTGAGATCATTCTTCGCTCAAGCGTTTTTAAGGCCAAATTTCAAGGTTTTTACCCCCCTTTGATTCCTATTTATATATAAATGAATTACTTAAGGGTCTTATTTGTTTTACTCTAAATATTTTAAAAGGGTCCCCATTATTTTTCTAAGGTAGCTATGCTAAAATTATGGGGATTGTTGAATAACACAACAATTGGTGATTCACTATAAGAACCAGTTATCTCTGAAAAAAAATTTATTAGTATTTTTAAATAAGTAAAAATAATTTAAGGAAACATAAATTGTTTTCAAAATGTTTAAATTAATAAAATTGCACTGAAAAAAAAAAAAAAAAAAAAAAAAATTACTCATCTTTATTGCTAGTCTTTCAGAAACCTTTCATAAAGAAATATGTTCTGTTGGAAATACTGAGAGGGGGGTGAGTCCATATTTCTTTTCAATTGTTATTTTTATCAGTTAGATCACTTATATTTAGAACACAAAATGAACAATAAGAATAAGTGCTTTTATTAGTTTATTCTTTACAATAAATCAAGTACAATATATATGTAGGGCCCCAACCCTAGATGAAGACACTGATCTTCAATCTCCCAAGCTCCAACCTGTATTTTCCAAGCACCAACTTGGACTTCCAAGGCTCCAACCTTGTTAATTCTGAGGCACTAACCTTAAGGGCTCCAACCCAATATCTGGTATAGGACCCAACCTGGTCTATTGAGGACTCCTATCCTCTAGGGACCCAACCCTATCTTCCAAGGCACCAACCTAGTCTCTATGAGGCTCCAAACTCTAGCTTCAGTTCGTCAAGATATATTTGGTTATACTTCACGACTCCTAATGTCTTGTTCAACAAGCCCTAACAATCTTCAATTATCCCCTCACTTAGTCTCCATGTTACTTCATCAATGACAACCTTGTTCTTCACATGAAGGTGTCTCTACTGCTCTGCATGTCACCCAAACACTTGTTTCCTCAAGGTTACATAATCATGACACCAACAATGCATCATGGTCTCCAATAATGTCTCCAATATAATTTTTAAGATGTTTGCATTAGGTCTTAAAAAAATCTTCAATATATTGCCACAAGAGATTTCAATAGGTATTTCAACAATGCTACCCCAAGGTAATCTCTAAGGTAATATAGGCTTCTAGATGACTCTCCAAAGTATGTTCAAGAATATCCAAATCCACTTCAAGATGTATATTATATTTCCAAGAAGTCTACTCCAAGGTGTGTCTTTAATATTTTGCTCCAAGTCACTTTCAAGGCCCAAATTAATATGCTTCAAAAACTGCTTTCAAATCTTCACAACAAGTCTTCTACGCATTTTTCATATGATGACTTCAATATTGCTGCTAGAAGGGTTCTTCAATGAGGCTTATTTAATATCTTCAAGATACAAGTCTTCAAATTCTTCAATGTGTATTCAGAGTGTGCTTCATCTTGGCCCTATTATGTTTAAGAGTGGAGACTCTAGCAAGTTCTATCTATTCAAGCCTAACAAGGCTACCCATCATACCCAACAAGTCTGCTCAATCAAGTCCAAGAATTATGCCCAATAATGCCCAATAAATAATGTCTTTATTTGCATACCAGACTCCAAGATTTCCTGCTCCAAAAATAACTTCAGCACAATCTCTAAGTCTTCAACAAGAGCACTCCAAGAACAATTCCAACAATGCTCAAATGATCCAATAATTTGCCATACTAAACTGTTTCAAATGATCTGAGTAGGTCTTCAATATACTTCTATAAGATGATGGTCTGAAGCTTACAATACTAAGCAATCCAATAGGCTTTCGAAACAATGCCCAAAAACCTGCTAAATATTGTTTCAAATCTGCCACTAGGTCACTTACAAACAATGCCTTAGAACCTTGCTTTCAAATCTGCCACTAGATCACTTAAAAACAATGCCTTATAACCCTGCTTTCAATTGTTGCCAAAAAATTCCAACAATGTGCCAGAAGATTCAAAATTACAAGTGTCCAAAATAGTGCTTCCACATGTCTGCAACAAATGTTATTATAAGTCCAAAATTGAAGGTTTGTCAAAATTTTAGTTCTGTCCACAGGTCTGCAATTAGGTGAAGTCCTGCACTGATCCAAGTTTTGCAACAGGCTGAAATTTCAGGTCTATAACAGACCTTCCACAAGGCCGAGTTTCAGGCCGAATTTCCACAGGACTAAGGTTTAAATTCGTGCTCTTCCACGGGGATGAATTCACAGATTTGTCCTCCAAAAACTAATCCTAGTTTCAACAAGCCTTCAGAGAGGTCTACAATCAGAATTTGAGGTCACTATTCTGTCCTCAAGCTTCTGAGATTCTCCACAGGTTGCTGTTTTGTAGTCTGAGCTCCTTATTTAAGCTCGAATGATAATTCAACACGAAAATCAGCCCGAACAATAACTTTCCTCGACCTCCTTTCTGTTATGTGTGTTTTCTCTGAAGTAATCACTGAAAAATGATGCCAAAATAAAGATTCTATCCTCATATTTATACACATTTTACGTTTAAAGTGAAGAGAAACGTCACTTGGTGGGAGGCCAACATGAGTAGGCTAGCACAAGTCGGCTCAAGGATAAAATTATTTCCTTAACTTGAAAAGTTCATATCTCCCAAACTGCTTAGATTTTCCAGCCAAGTGAGAGCTCGTTAGAAAGCTAAAATTATTCTCTAAAACGTGGTGTAGGCGTCATAGTGAAATTCTGCCTCTAAGGTAGTAAAAAATAATTTTTAATGTGAGTGGTCATTTATTGGTGTAGAATTGGAGGTAGGCAATGTAGACTTCTTCATGGATATGATTCCTCTTATTAGGCTTCTTCATCACAGGCTCATGAAGTCATACATGTCATAATGTTGTCAAGTTTTCTTCATGTCATGTCCCTAGACATTCTCCACGTCTTCAAATCATCCTTCATTAACCATGTCATCTTAAAATCATGCTGGATCTAGTCTTCTTCATCAAGAGTAAGCACATCATCATTAATGACATCCTTATTGACCAAGAGGCATGACATCATCATCTGGAACCAGACATCTCAAGAATATTGAAATCTCAGTCAATGTCATATTTACATCAATGACAACCTTAGACCAACAATCATGACACCCAAACACTTGTTTCCTCAAGGTTACATAATCATGACACCAACAATGCACCATGGTCTCCAATAATGTCTCCAATATAATTTTTAAGATGTCTACATTAGGTCTTAAAAAAATCTTCAATATATTGCCACAAGAGCTTTCAATAGGTATTTCAACAATGCTACCCCAAGGTAATCTCTAAGGTAATATAGGCTTCTAGATGACTCTCCAAAGTATGTTCAAGAATATCCAAATCCACTTCAAGATGTATATTATATTTCCAAGAAGTCTACTCCAAGGTGTGTCTTTAATATTTTGCTCCAAGTCACTTTCAAGGCTCGAATTAATATGCTTCAAAAAATGCTTTCAAATCTTCACAACAAGTCTTCTACGCATTTTTCATATGATGACTTCAATATTGCTGCTAGAAGGGTTCTTCAATGAGGCTTATTTAATATCGTCAAGATACAAGTCTTCAAATTCTTCAATGTGTATTCAGAGTGTGCTTCATCTAGGCCCTATTATGTTTAAGAGTGGAGACTCTAGCAAGTTCTGTCTATTCAAGCCTAACAAGGCTACCCATCATACCCAACAATTCTTCTCAATCAAGTCCAAGAAATATGCCCAATAATGCCCAATAAATAATGTCTTTATCTGCACACCAGACTCCAAGATTTCCTTCTCCAAAAATAACTTCAGCACAATCTCTAAGTCTTCAACAAGAGCACTCCAAGAACAATTCCAACAATGCTCAAATGATCCAATAATTTTCCATACTAAACTGTTTCAAATGATCTGAGTAGGTCTTAAATATACTTCTATAAGATGATGGTCTTAAGCTTACAATACTAAGCAATCCAATAGGCTTTCGAAACAATGCCCAAAAACTTGCTAAATATTGTTTCAAATCCGCCACTAGGTCACTTACAAACCATGCCTTAGAAACTTGCTTTAAAATCTGCCACTAGATCACTTACAAACAATGCCTTAGAACCCTGCTTTCAATTGTTGCCAAAAAATGCCAACAATGTGCCAGAAGATTCAAAATTACAAGTGTCCAAAATAATGCTTCCACAGGTCTACAACAAATGTTATTATAAGTCCAAAATTGCAGGTTTGTCAAAATTTTAGTTCTGTCCACAGGTCTGCAATTAGGTGAAGTCCTGCACTGATCCGACTGAAATTGCAGGTCTATAAAAGACCTTCCACAAGGCCAAGTTTCAGGCCGAATTTCCACAGGACTAAGGTTTAAATTTGTGCTCTTCCACGGGGATGAATTCACAGATTTGTCCTCCAAAAATTAATCCTAGTTTCAACAAGCCTTCAGAGAGGTCTACAATCAGAATCTGAGGTCACTGTTCTGTCCTTAAGCTTCTGAGATTCTCCACAGGTTGCTGTTTTGTAGTCTGAGCTCCTTATTTAAGCTCGAATGATAATTCAACACGAAAATCAGCCCGAACAATAACTTTCCTCGACCTCCTTTCTGTTATGTGTTTTTTCTCTGAAGTAATCATTGAAAAATGATGCCAAAATGAAGATTCTATCCTCATATTTATACACATTTTGCATTTAAAGTGAAGAGAAACGTCACTTGGTGGGAGGCCAACATGAGTAGCCTAGCACAAGTCGGCTCAAGGATAAAATTATTTCCTTAACTTGAAAAGTTCATATCTCCTAAACTGCTTAGATTTTCCAGCCAAGTGAGAGCTCGTTAGAAAGCTAAAATTATTCTCTAAAATGTGGTGTAGGCGTCATAGTGAAATTCTGCCTCTAAGGTAGTAAAAAATAATTTTTAATGTGAGTGGTCATTTATTGGTGTAGAATTGGAGGTAGGCAATGTAGACTTCTTCATGGATATGATTCCTCTTATTAGGCTTCTTCATCACAGGCTCATGAAGTCATACATGTCATAATGTCATCAAGTTTTCTTCATGTCATGTCCCTAGACATTCTCCACGTCTTCAAATCATCCTTCATTAACCATGTCATCTTAACATCATGATGGATCTAGTCTTCTTCATCAAGAGTAAGCACATCATCATTAATGGCATCCTTATTGACCAAGAGGCATGACGTCATCATCTGGAACCAGCCATCTCAAGAATATTGAAATCTCAGTCAATGTCATATTTACATCAATGACAACCTTAGACCAACAATCATGACACCCAAACACTTGTTTCCTCAAGGTTACATAATCATGACACCAACAATGCACCATGGTTCACAATAATGTCTCCAATACAATTTTTAAGATGTCTCAAGATTAGGTCTTAAAAAAATCTTCAATATATTGCCACAAGAGCTTTCAATAGGTATTTCAACAATGCTACCCCAAGGTAATCTCTAAGGTAATATAGGCTTCTAGATGACTCTCCAAAGTATGTTCAAGAATATCCAAATCCACTTCAAGATGTATATTATATTTCCAATAAGTCTACTCCAAGGTGTGTCTTTAATATTTTGCTCCAAGTCACTTTCAAGGCCCGAACTAATATGCTTAAAAAACTGCTTTCAAATCTTCACAACAAGTCTTCTACGCATTTTTCATATGATGACTTCAATATTACTGCTATAAGGGTTCTTCAATGAGGCTTATTTAATATCTTCAAGATACAAGTCTTCAAATTCTTCAATGTGTATTCAGAGTGTGCTTCATCTTGGCCCTATTATGTTTAAGAGTGGAGACTCTAGCAAGTTCTGTCTATTCAAGCCTAACAAGGCTACCCATCATACCCAACAAGTCTGCTCAATCAAGTCCAAGAATTATGCCCAATAATGCCCAATAAATAATGTCTTTATCTGCACACCAGACTCCAAGATTTCCTGCTCCAAAAATAACTTCAGCACAATCTCTAAGTCTTCAACAAGAGCACTCCAAGAACAATTCCAACAATGCTCAAATGATCCAATAATTTTCCATACTAAACTGTTTCAAATGATTTGAGTAGGTCTTCAATATACTTCTATACGATGATGGTCTTAAGCTTAAAATACTAAGCAATCCAATAGGATTTCGAAACAATGCCCAAAAACCTGCTAAATATTGTTTCAAATCTGCCACTAGGTCACTTACAAACAATGCCTTAGAACCTTGCTTTCAAATCTGCCACTAGATCACTTACAAACAATGCCTTAGAACCTTGCTTTCAATTGTTGCCAAAAAATGCCAACAATGTGCCAGAAGATTCAAAATTACAAGTGTCCAAAATAGTGCTTCCACAGGTCTGCAACAAATGTTATTATAAGTCCAAAATTGCAGGTTTGTCAAAATTTTAGTTCTGTCCACAGGTCTGCAATTAGGTGAAGTCCTGCACTGATCCGAGTTTTGCAACAGGTTGAAATTTCAGGTCTATAACAGACCTTCCACAAGGCCGAGTTTCAGGCCGAATTTCCACAGGACTAAGGTTTAAATTCGTGCTCTTCCACGGGGATGAATTCACAGATTATCCTCCAAAAACTAATCCTAGTTTCAACAAGCCTTCAAAGAGGTCTACAATCAGAATCTGAGGTCACTGTTCTGTCCTTAAGCTTCTGAGATTCTCCACAGGTTGCTGTTCTATAGTCCGAGCTCCTTATTTAAGCTCGAATGATAATTCAACACGAAAATCAGCCCGAACAATAACTTTCCTCGACCTCCTTTCTGTTATGTGTTTTTTCTCTGAAGTAATCACTGAAAAATGATGCCAAAATGAAGATTCTATCCTCATATTTATACACATTTTGCGTTTAAAGTGAAGAGAAATGTCACTTGGTGGGAGGCCGACATGAGTAGGCTAGCACAAGTCGGCTAAAGGATAAAATTATTTCCTTAACTTGAAAAGTTCATATCTCCCAAACTGCTTAGATTTTCCAGCCAAGTGAGAGCTCGTTAGAAAGCTAAAATTATTCTCTAAAACGTGGTGTAGGCATCATAGTGAAATTCTGCCTATAAGGTAGTAAAAAATAATTTTTAATGTGACTAGTCATTTATTGGTGCAGAATTGGAGGTAGGAAATGTAGACTTCTTCATGGATATGCTTCCTTTTATTAGGCTTCTTCATCACAGGCTCATGAAGTCATACATGTCATAATGTCATCAAGCTTTCTTCATGTCATGTCCCTAGACATTCTCCACGTCATCAAATCATACTTCATTAACCATGTCATCTTAACATCATGCTGGATCTAGTCTTCTTCATCAAGAGTAAGCACATCATCATTAATGGCATCCTTATTGAACAAGAGGCATGACATCATCATCTGGAACCAAACATCTCAAGAATATTGAAATCTTCGTCAATGTCATATTTACATCAATGACAACCTTAGACCAACAATCTCCCCCTTTGTCATTGATGGAAATATTCTTTCCCTTCCAACATTTTCTCCCCCTTTGACATCAATGGAAAACATGGTACCCAAGAAATCCCCCTATCATCCTGCTTCATGCTGCTCCCCCTGTCATGGTGCTCTTCCTGGAAATGTGGTTCATGATAGATGTGTTTACATTACTTCATGTGATGAACCATTTCTTCCTGTCTGCACAAATTCCTTTAGCTCATGAATGATTTCCTTCCTTGTGTGATCAAGTAGAAGGAATCATCATAATATCATATTTTTCTTCAATGGATTTACTTCCAAGAGATGATTTATCAAGATTGTCCATGTGTAACTCATCAAAGATTTCATAGGGCCCACTCACAGATCACTTTATGCAAGAATACTCAAGAAATACATAGCTCCCCCTAAATTTATGCATGGTCTCCTTTTAGGCAGACTCTTGTCATCAAATAACTGGAATATCAAGGATGACTTCATGAAGTCAACAACATTTTTTGTTGGCTGGAGTGTTCAAGAGACTTCTGAATTCAATTTACTTCCTTCTCCATACTTGTGTAAATTTTTTCTTTGGCATGGTTCTATCTTGTGTAGAGGCCCAATTCAAGTTACAATCACATGCCATATGTCCAATGTTGTGGAAATTGAAGCACTCTATCTTGTTCATGAATAAGAAGTCATGACTTCTTGCTAAATTTCTTCTAGGAGGGTGACGAGGACCATTATAATTGTCTTTGTCATATGCCCTACATTATCATGTGCCCAGAGTTTGTACAATAATAGTAAAACCAAAAACTATACTTTGGTACCTAGAGGATGGATATTGCTTTGATGTACTTCCAAAATCATTCTGTCATAGGATCCTCTGATCAAATTTATTGCCTCTTGCATTATTGACGCCATCTGCATATCTTCTTAGAGTAGGGTTTCTTCTAATGTCATCTTGACTCTTGCCTTTGTTGGAACTGGGATCATCAACATATCTTTCTGGCTTCCTCACATCCTTATTATTTGAAGCATTATCATTCTTGCTTGAGGGTTCACTTGCATAGCCAAGACCTGATTTATCAAGAGGAGACCTTTGATGACTTAGGATGTCATCTAGGGTTTGAGAGCTTTTTAAGTTCTTATTTAGTAGGACAAACTCCTTTTTAAGAGTGACAATTTCTCCTTTCAAATTTTCACAATATTCATCTTTCATGAGTAGCTGCTTCATTTTTTCCATCATCCTTGTCACTTCACATGTTTTGGCCTTGAGAAGATTGATGTTTGATTTTAGTTTGAAGATTTCTTCATCCTTTTCTTCTATTTTTCATATAATTGTGTTTCTCTCCTTTTCTACTTCATCAATTTGTCCTTCTATGAATTCCAAAATTTCCATTACCTTCTCGGCTCCTTGCGCTTGTTTCCTTGCTTCTTCTAGTTGAGATCTAAGAGAGGAGACCTCTTCCTTGTATTGACCAATTTCTACTTCAAGATTGTTTAAGCTCTTAACTCTTTGTTCAAGGTGGCTTGAAAAAGTTTCTTCCTTTTTCTTTGTTTTATCCAATTGATTTGTCATAGATATGACTTCTTCATGATGCTTTCTTTTGTTTTGATGAAATTACTCCTTAATTTTAGTGAGATCCTCATTTCTTTCTTTTACTTGAAGCTTGAAAAGGTCAAATTCCTTCCTTGTCTTGTCTTGGTCACCATCTTGCCCTTTCTTTTTAAGTTCCTCATTTTCATTTTTCAAATTTTTAATCTCTTCCATGGCATCTATAAGCTTGGACAAGAGATCTTCTTCAAAGTCTTCTTTGTTCTCTTCATTTTCTAGGTCTTCTTTAGCCTTGATGTCATCATCTCTCTTATCCTCAGCTCCCTTGTTGAGCTTTGGATTTCCTTATTGTTTTCCATCATCTTATTGACTAGAGATCATAGTCAATACTCCTTTTGATTGAAGATCATCAAGTTTATCCTGTATGCCTTTTGCTGACGAAATTTTTTCAAAACTGGCCTTCATTGAATCAGGTAGCCCATCGAAGATTGCTTTGATTGGTATTGTATTATGCTCCTTGGATTCTCCTTCCATCATGCTATTAGTAATCACCGATTTCCAGACTTCAACACCTTGAGTCTTTAAGAAATTTCTCATTCTTGCCTCTCATATATCAAAGTTTCCATTAAACAATGGAGCCTTCACAACTTGATTGACTTCAATTTCTATGATTGAGGAAGACACATCTTTTGGAGGATTTGAGACTTTCTTCCTTGGCTTCGCCAGTTGTGTTCTAATGATCAACCTTCAAGCTGTTAGGATTTGAGTGAAGGTATTGGCTTTGATTCCAATTGTTGGAAATACTGAGGGGGGGGTGAATCAATATTTATTTTCAATTGTTATTTTTACCAGTTAGATCACTTATATTTAGAACACAAAATGAACAATAAGAATAGATGCTTTTATTAATTTATTCTTTACAATAAATCAAGTACAATATATGTAGGGCCCCGTCCCTAGATAAAGACACTGATCTTCAATCTCCCAAGCTCCAACCTGTATTTTCCAAGCACCGACTTGGAATTCCAATGCTCTAACCTTTTCAACTATGAGGCACCAACCTCAAGGACTCCAACCCTATATCTGGTATAGGCTCCAAGCTAGTTTATTGAGGACTCCTATACTCTAGGGCTCCAACCCTATCTTCCAAGGCACCAACCTAGTCTCTATGATGCTTCAACCTCCAACTTCAATTCTTCAAGATATATTTGGTTATACTTCACGACTCCCATTGTCTTCTTCAACGAGCCTTGGAAATCTTCAATTATCCCCTCACTTAGTCTCCATGTTACTTCATCAATGACAAAATTTTTCTTCACATGAAGGTGTATCCACTGCTCTTCATGTCACCCAAACACTTGTTTCTTAAAGGTTACATCATCATGACATCAACAATGCATCATCGTCTCCAATAATGTCTCCAATATTAGTTATAAGATGTCTGCATCAGGTCTTCAAACATCTTCAATATATTGCTACAAGAGCTTTCAATAGGTTCAACAATGCTTGTCCCAAGATAATCTCTAAGGTAATATAGGCTTCTAGATGAATCTCCAAAGTATGTTCAAGAATATCCAAATCCATTTCAAGATGTATATTAAATTTCCAAGAAGTCTACTCCAAGATGTGTCTTTAATATTTTGCTCCAAGTCACTTTCAAGGCCTGATTTAATATGCTTCAAAAGCTGCTTTCAAATCTGCACAACAGGTCTTCTACACATTGTTCATATGATGCCTTCAATATTGCTGCTAGACGGGTTCTTCAATGAGGCTTCTTTAATATCTTCAAGGTAGAAGTCTTCAAATTATTCAATGTGTATTTAGAGTGTGCTTCATCTTGGCCCTATTATGTTCAAGAGTGGAGACTCAAGCAAGTTTGGTCTATTCAAGCCTAACAAGGCTACCCATCATACCCAACAAGTTTGCTCAATCAAGTCCAAGAATTATGCCCAATAAATCCCAATCAAGAATGTATTTATCTGCACACTAGACTCTAATATTTCCTGCTCCAAAAATAACTTCAACATAATCTCCAAGTATTCAACAAGAGCACTCCAAGAAAAATTCCAACAATGCTAAAATGATCCAATAATTTACCATACTAAACTGTTTCAAATGATTTGAATATGATGGTATTAAGCTTACAATACTAAGCAATCCAACAGTCTGTCCAAACAATTCCCAAAAACCCGCTCTTAATTGATGCCAAAAGCTGCTAAATTTTGTTTCAAATTTGCCACTAGGTCACTTACAAACAATGCCTTAGAACCCTGCTTTCAATTGTTGCCAAAAACTGCCAACAATGTGCCAAAAGATTCAAAATTACAAGTGTCTGAAATAGTGCTTCCACAAGTTTGCAACAGGTGTTATTATAGGTCCGCAATTGTAGGTCGGTCAAAATTTTAGTTCTGTCCACAGGTATGCAATTAGGTGAAGTCCTGCACTGATTCGAGTTTTGCAACAGTTCAAAATTGCAGGTCTATAACATACCTTCCACAGGGCAGAGTTTCAGGCCTGTAACAAGCCGAATTTCCACAGGACTAAGGTCTTAAATTCGTGCTCTTCCACAGGGACAAATTCACAGATCCGTCCTGCAAAAACTAATTCGAGTTTCAACAATCCTTCAAAGATGTCTGCAATCCAAATCTAAGGTCACTGTTCTGTCCTTAAGCTTTTGAGATTCTCCATAGGTTTCTGTTCTGTAGTTCGAGCTCCTTATTTAAGCTTGAATGATAATTCAACACAAAAATCAGCCCAAACAATAACTTTCCTCAACCTCCTTTCTGTTTTGTGTTTTTTCTCTGAAATAATCACCGAAAAAGGATGCCAAAATGAAGTTTCTATCCTCATATTTATACACATTTTGCGTTTAAGGTGAGAATACATGTCACTTGGTGGGAGGACGACATGAGTAGGCTAGCATAGGTCGGCTCAAGGACATAATTATTTTCTTAACTTGAAAAATTCCTCTATATCAATCATCAAATAGTTTAAAAGATAAAGTAAGTGTCTCTTTGTAACTTAGCCTTTTGATTTACTCATTTTTTCATAGGTAGAGCCACTGTTTCCAGCAGACATTCATAGCCTCGACAAGGTTACCTTTTAACCATCAATGATTCCTATCCATCTATTATTATAATTATTTGAGATAAATCCTTAATCATATAACTTGTTTTTTCTTGTTCTTAAAAAGTCATTGTCCTGGCTTGATGACGAGAAAGTGACAATGCCACTCACTGGTTATAATTGAACTGAACAAGCTGGCTCGTGATGATACCCCTTGTATTATTATTATTTGATAACCATGATCCATTACCCTGGTTTGATATGCAGTAGTGGTAATTTCAGTTTATTATTTACCTATGATCATGGTAAGTAGGCTTGTGATGAGACCCCTTATCTTTTTAAGTTTTTTATATTTTTGAATTGCACTCTAATTTTTTTTTTTTTAATGGATGGGTAGAATCATTCACTGCTTAAGAGTTTTGGATGAAAATTTAGAGTTAAAGATGCGTAGTAACAAAAAGTCTTTACTTTGTAAGGATGAACCTTTTTTGATTGATAATAAAGTAAAAAGACTTTACAAACTTCAGGTTTATAAAATTTACAATTTCAATGGAAAAATATTTCAGAGTTGTATAGTATTCATTCAAATTTTCAAGTTTTGTAGTTATTTCCTCAAGAATTCTTATTCTTCAAAAATAAAAAGACATAAAATAATTCAGAGGTGTTGCGAAAAACCAAAAGTATGTAATCAATCATTATTCTCCTAAAAATGTAAAAGTATAGTATAGTACATTTAGATGAAAATTTTCTTCTAAGAAAATATTTTTTTCAAAATCAGCCCATTGATAGGAAGAAAATATTTTCTCCCTTGAAGATCTTGTAACATGATGGATGATGGGCCAATTTGTTCTATGATTTGAAATGGTCCAAGCCAAGTTATTTGGAATTTGGTATGCTTACCTTTTTCCTCATGTGCCTTGTCCCAATTAAGGACGAGGTCTCCAACTTGGGATGTTTTTGGGAAACAAAATTTGTATCAAAAGAATTTTCCACTATTTGTTGGTGTCGAGCACGAGTTAATTTAGCCTTTTCTCTTTCCTCTTCCATTTTAAGGACATGAGACATTCTTAATTGTAAGGAAGAAGAAGGTAATTTTTCAATAAATTGAACTAAGGCTAATGAAGGAAGAGATAAATTTGATGGAATTACAACTTCTTTCCCATAAACTAAATTAAATGGAGAAGTTCCTATAGAGGCCTTATGAGTAATCCTGTTTGCCCATAGTGAAAATGTTAAAGATTTGTGCCAATTTTTCTGGCTCTGATCAATAGTCATTTTTATGATTCTTATGAGATTTTTATTTGTTGATTTTGCTAAACCATTCCCTTGGGGATAGTACTTAGCAGAGTATTTAAGTTTAACACCTATTTTGAGAGCAAAGCTAGTCATAATATTTCATGAAAAATAAGATGAATTATCAAACATAAGCGCATTAGGTAAACCAAACCTGGTAATAATGAATTGATTGATAAATTCCATAATGGCCTCAGAGTTAGCTACCTTTAGTGGAACAACTTCCACCCACTTAGTAAAATAATCTGTTGGAGTGAGAATTTATTTATGCTGTTTGGATGAGTTAGGAACAATCTCACTTATTATGTCCAATCCCCATTACTCGAAAGGTTCCACAATGTTGACTGGATGCAAGGGTAAGGCTGGTTTTCTTTGTCTTCCAGCAATAGTTTGGCATGTTTTAAATTTTCTCACATATGCATGAGCGTCTTTAAACAATGTGTGCCAGTAATATCTTGCATGAAGGATCTTATGTGCAGTGGTATCTCCTCTGAAATGTCTACCTACAAGTCCATCCTGGAGTTCCTGCAAAACCCTCTGCGCTTCAAACTTCTCAAGGCATCTTAGTAGTATGGAGTCAGTTATTTCTAAATAAAACATTTTCTACGATTTGATATTGAATAGATTTCAATATTAAATCTATTTTTCTTTTGTAATTGAGTTCTGTAGGAGCATATCCATTTTTTAAATAAAAGATAAGATAAGTATACTACGATTCAAAGTAGTTCATGCTTACCTCAACAATGTGTACAGTGTTACCTGGATCTTCATCATCTGATATGTTGGATGCTACAGATAGTAATATACAGAGACCTTGCCCTTTGATGATTTTGGCTGGTCTTATTTCAATGTCATATTCCTACAGAGCAGTTATCCAATTTTCTCTTTTTTTCTCCTAGTTCCTTTTGAATAAGTACTTGCCTTACTGCCAAAAATGGAACTATTACCTTGGCGTGTGTCTTTAGGAGAAAAGGTATAAAGTGATTTAAATATTTGTAAACAACAAACACTTGTTTTTCCACTTCTAAATAATTTAGTTCAGCGCCTTGAATATTTTAACTAAAGAATGAAATGGGTGCTTCAATCTTTTGATCATTGATTTGTGTTAACACAACAACATAATATTTTTCTGATGCAAAAGTATATAAAATGAAATGATTAGAAAAATCTAGGGTAGTCAGAGAAGGATAATTGATGATGGATTGCTTGATTAGATCAAATTATTCTCTTTCATTGTGTCCCAATTTGAAGAGTACATTTTTCTTAATCATTACTTGCAATGGTAAAACAATTTGGGAAAATTTTGGAACACATCTTTTGAAAAAATTATCTGTCCTAAAATGTAATGTCCCAAATGGGAAATTTCTGCAATCTTGTCCTCAAGGACGTTGTATAAGGAAGACAGTGTGAAAATAAGAAGAAAGGGGGCTGATATCCCCTTTTTAATTCATAAAATACTCCTCTTCCAGAATATGAGCTCAAAGAAATAAGCCTAGAAGGCTTATACAGATCTCCCAAAAGTGGATCTCTCAGAAAATGCTCAAATAGAGAGCTTACAACAAAACATGAACATAATCATCAAACTCTGCCAAAATGAATACAACACAAGATGAAATATATTACAGCCATCATGCACATTAATATATCAGCAAAAATATACAGAAATATGATGAGGAATAATCCCCTCATTCAATGAGAATCCACCTCCAATGAGTAAACAATGAGATACAAGAGATGCAACAACTGCATAAAATGCCGGAGAGAAGTGGCAGCGCCATCTCTAGGAGTGTAGCTACTGCTATGAATATGAATACATGAAATATGACTGAAATATATAAAGAAATTCCCAAGAATAGGAGAATGGGCTCTAATACAAATTTCTAGCCAATCTTGGAGAGATTGCTAGAAATGCCGGAAAATGTACAATGTGACAATCTGACTTGTCACTGCAACTGAATCAAAATATACAATGAGGCTATGGCAGATTTTAAATAGTGATGCCCTCCTCTGATAAATCTCTTCAGAAGAAGGCTGATCCCTCTACTCAAGAACAATCCTCCTGATGAGCCCAAATGGCTCTCCCAGCAACTGCCTCTGAAAATAACACAGTATCTACCCAAGATTGCACTGTGAGAGATGGTGAATGTTTGGACTGCTGCCAAAGATCTGAAATGATGCCAGGAGTCACCTCTACTGCTCCTCCAAAGAATATACAAGGTCTCCCCAGAAGAATAAGCCAAAGGATGGCTCTATGAGTTCCTCTGTTGCTGCACCCAACAACACAACATTAATCTGCTGCAGAAATAACACTGTAGTTGCAGAGAGAATCTTGGCCAAATGCCAGAATGAGGAAATGAAGCTCAAACCCTCTCCTTCCTTGAGGATGAGGTAGGGATTCCCGACCGGGAACACCCTTGGGTGAAGAACAATACAAACCCTGCTAAATAGCCCGGGGATTTAAGTCTTTGCAAACCCTACGAAAATGATAAGCCAAATGCATAATGAAAATGGGCTACCATCTCCTCCTTACAAAGCAAAGGGACCTTTCTCACCATGGGTCCCATTCATACTTGCTTCTAGCTCAAGCAAGTGAAGCCTCCACTAAAACTACGCTATCCAAGTAGGTGCAATGTATCTAGACAGTTTTAGTTGACTTGGTCAAAATGACTAGATCAATCTAGATCCAATCCTGTTCACACCATGTGGTGCTCAATCCAACTGCTTTATTATCCCTCCTTTCACATAAGGAGTTTTATTTCTCCATCAAAAGGGGTTAAGGTGTATCCTTACCCATTTTATTTAACAAAATAAAAATATGCTAACTATAATGTTCCATTTTAGCTTGAGGCTAAAATTGGGAACATTACAGTCCTCCCCTCCCACATGTTGCTTGTCCTCAAGCAATTGCATAGAGAGAAAAAAATTTCTGCCCCTTCTTCTCTTATGGCCTCCTCATCAACAATCTCCACCACTGCCTCAAGATATGCAATAAATCTGTCCTCCATGTATCCCTCCAAGTATGTAGAACCAAAGAATACATCATGAGATAATAGAAGGTGCAAGTGGAAATCTCCTTGTGTTTCAATGGCCTCCTCAAGGTAGGAGTGATGAAAAACATGGGAAGTCTTATTCCCAATGAGAGTATCCTTCACCCATGCAATCATCCATATGAAATGAGCCATCCTAAGTAGCTCAACAAAGTAGTCCTCAACCCCGGATCTATGAAATATGTTGGGGCTGAATGGAGAGTTTAGATTTTTCCATCCAAGTAGTTTCTCCCTCCATTTATGATAAGTGTGAGGGGGTTGCTAATATTGGCCTGAAATTTCATGGCCTCCACGATTGGCCCAAGCCTCCCCACAAAATAAATCAACCATGAAGTGCCTCCTCCAATAACGCATTCTCTCCCAATAGCTCCTCCTATGTGAAGAGAAAAGTAGTGACATGGCGATCATGGTATGCCCATGGTTTCTCCTGAAATATAAAGCATGTATAATGGGGAGAATCATACTCCCAATGGGCTATCCCCATACCTCCAACACTCTCCAAGTAGTGCTCCCTCTGAATGTACAACCATCAGCAACACAAGGAAGCAATATGCAATGAAAACAACTTGTCTTAAGACAACTAGAGAGTGGGTCACTGCTATACTCATGGGACCAGCGTAGTGAACCTCCTGCCTGCATCAAAAATAAAAAGAACAAGTGCTTCTCCAGCCACTTGTTTTCTGCCACAAACATCTCATAAGATGGAAATATGAAAATACAAATTGGTGCCAATGGTGCACACCAAGAGATATGTGGCTTCCCCCACAAACCATCATAAAAATAGCCACTCCCATTGCTGCAATGGGCCACAAGTACATAATAATAAGGAGCACAAGGAGATGTGATCATCCTTAGCTCATCAATATGGTCATATAATGTAAAGAAAGGTAAACCAAAATGAGAACATATACCTTCTTTACCCTGTACTCTGGTCCTTGAGCTGAAATGGCTCATCTAAATGCTCTCTCTCACCTCCAATGAGTAGGGAAATGGTTTTGCCAACCTCTCCAAAAAAATCTGGGCTATGCATCTGTCCATATGCTGATAGAGATCATGCTGAATGCCCTCCCGAATGAAATCTTCTAGCAAAGCAGAGTATGCATCATAGTGCATAGCTAGAAAGTCCACATGTGCTGCATGCAATAATTTCTCCTTGAGACTAGAAAATATAGCCAAGAAGACCCTGTCATAACAATATATGACCACATCATCCACCGTGTATCTGTCATCTCCCTCCTGGTCATCAAGAAACATGCATGCACCAAGATCCTGGGAATACTCATCCAAAAGCTGAGTCCTCCAACCTGGATCCATCCTCCTCATAGACAACGCTGGTAATCTGCAATGTAGTGCTCCCCTCATGCTGCTTCCTGCTACTTTGACATCCCCCATGCAAAATTCATCCTCCAAAATGCTGCCATGCCAATCATGGAGCTGCTCATGCTCAAATAATAATGGTGATCCTAGAGAGTTGGCCTCCCATAAGAAGTTGTCATCCGAAAGGAATCTCCCGATCCTGGGCAAAGTAAGCATGAGTAACCTCCATCTACTCCCATGTGTGAAAGAGTCCTTCCCCAAAGGAAGTATCCTCCTCCTCATAAAATATGTGGAGCAGTCATCCTACATCATGAAGATGCAATCCTCCATCCCTGCAGCAAACTCTGTCAGCGCAGTATGACTGATTAGAGTGGGTGATGCTGAAAATGAGAGAGTGTCTCTCTCCTTCTTGGGTCTATCCCAAACTCTCTGCGCTGTGCTGGAATCCTCCAAAGTCTTCACCTCTCCGGAATCCAAGAGTGGTAAACTGTATGACAAGATGCCCCTCATTAATGCTAGATCAGGTGGCCTTCCAGGTGGAATGCCTCCATATAGTGAGACATCAAGATAAGAAGTGGATTGTATATATAAGAGGACTGACTTGTCCCTCTCTTCACTACGCTGTACAGTCTCCTTCTTGTGTGCAAAGAATCTCTAGAATAGATAAGGGTGTATCAACCCTTGATGCTGATCCTCCATCTCACAATCCCCATAAGTTGCTGCAAATGACTCTGGAATTGTGCCATGGTCCCCACATGTTAAAATACTTGGAATCCCTTGCATAGAAATAAGGAATCCTCCCATAGAAGCAATAGCTCCCCTCTCATCTCCATGTGGTGATGGATCTTCCCCCAATATGACAACGCTGTGGATTCTTTCATGCACATTCTCCCCATCAATATGTGAGTATGTCTCCCCTTTAGTGAGAGACCATGGATTTTGGTCTTCTTTTGAAAGAGGGATCTCCATGTTATCACAAATAGAAGAGTGCCCTTCATATAATAGGGATCTTGCCTTTAGCAAATCATTATACACATTTTCCTCCCTTTCAAAAATATGGAATGGAGTTTGTTTCATGGTTCTCTCCAATGCATGAAAAGTGTTTGATGTTTTGTTACAAAGAGATTCATAGTGATTTTCATCAAATTATCTCATCAACCCTTTAGTGAATCCATCACGTGATTCTATATTTGCATGATAGCATGAAATAGAATTTCCGAACCATAAATTATGAGCCATACCTTTGAGTTGCAGTGCTGCTGCTCCAATGGCCTCATCTCCTTCCTCCATCCTTCTGGTAGTGCAAGTGGACAATGAACTGCGCTGTGGATTTTCATGTGTGTCTGAATGCTCACATCCTTCATGATAATATCTAGGGCTTGTTTCATCCACAAACCCTCTCAGAAAATATTTCCAATTTTCCCTTTCTTTCTCTTCAAGGTCTTCAATGATACCTTCTAGGGTCTGGAAAAGAAGAAGGGAAACCTCCTATTCCTTCATTCCTCTTCCTTGTTTCCTTTTTCAATCTCCTCTCCTTGGAGAGAAGCTCCTCTTGCTGAAGGAAATAGATCTTGGGCACAGGCTGAGCCAAGATCATGCTCTGATACCACTGTAATGTCCCAAATGGGAAATTTCTGCAATCTTGTCCTCAAGGACGCTGTATAAGGAAGACAGTGTGAAAATAAACAGAAAGGGGGCTGAGATCCCCTTGTTAATTCATAAAAAACTCCTCTTCCAGAAGATGAGCTCAAATAAATAAGCCTAGAAGGCTTATACAGATCTCCCAAAAGTGAATCTCTCAGAAAATGCTCAAATAGAGAGCTTACAACAATACATGAACATAATCATCAAACTATGCCAAAATGAATACAACACAAGATGAAATATATTACAGCCATCATGTACATTAATATATCAGCAAAAATATACAGAAATATGATGAGGAATAATCCCCTCATTCAATGAGAATCCACCTTCAATGTGTAAACAATGAGATACAAGATATATAACAACTGCATAAAATGCCGGAGAGCAGTGATAGTGCTGTCTCTAGGAGTGTAGCTTCTTCTATGAATATGAATACATGAAATATGACTGAAATATATAAAGAAATTCCCAATAATAGGAGAATGGGCTTCAATACAAATTTCTAGCCAATCTAGGAGAGATTGCTAGAAATGCCGGAAAATGTACAATGTGACAATCTGACTTGTCACTTCAACTGAATCAAAATATACAATGAGGCTATGGAAGATCTGAAATAGTGATTCCCTTCTCTGATAATGCTCTTCAACAGATGGCTGATCCCTCTACTCAAGAACAATCCTCTTGATGAGCCCAAATGGCTCTCCTAGCAACTGCTTCTGAAAATAACGCAGTATCTACCCAAGAATGCGCTGTGAGAGATGGTGAGTGTTTGGCCTAGTGCCAAAGATATGAAATGATGCCCGAGAGTCACCTCTGCTCCTCCTCCAAAGAATATGCAAGATATCCCCTGAAGAATAAGCCAAAGGATGGCTCTATGAGTTCCTCTGTTGCTGCACCCAACAACACAACGTTAATCTGCTACAGAAATAACGCTGTAGATGCAGAGAGAAGCTTGGCCAAATGCCTAAATGAGGAAATGAAGCTCAAACCCTCTCCCTCCTTGAGGATGAGGTAGGGATTCCCGACCGGGAACACCCTTGGGTGAAGAACAATACAAACCCTGCTAAACAACCCGGGGATGCAAGTCTTTGCGGACCCTACGAAAATGATGAGCCAAATGCATAATGAAAATGGGTTGCCATCTCCTCCTTATAAAGAAAAGGAACCTTTCTCACCATGGGTCCCATTCATACTTGCGTCTAGCTCAAGCAAGTGAAGCCTCCACTAAAACTGCACTGTCCAAGTAGGTGCAATGTATTTAGACAATTTTAGTTGACTTGGTCAAAATGACTAGATCAATCTAGATCCAATCTTGTTCACACCATGTGGTACTCAATCCAGTTGCTTTAGTATCCCTCCTTTCACACAAGGAGTTTTCTTTCTCCATCAAAAGGAGTTAAGGTGTCTCCTTACCCATTTTATTTAACAAAATAAAAATATGCTAACTATAATGTTCCATTTTAGCTTGAGGCTAAAATTGGGAACATTACATAAAAAGGACTGCATGGTTTTCTTTTTATGGGGATGAGAGAGTTCATAAATTTCCTTTATCCTTTCTAGATCTATGCAAATTCCTTCTTTTGAGACAATGAATGCTAATAGTTTACCTCGACTTAAAGTGAAATAATACTTTTTGGGATTTAAGAAATTCCATATTTTAAACAACGTTCAAGGATTTTCTTAAGATCATGATAGTGGTAGCTTCTTTTCTTGGAGTAAATGGTTATATCATCTAAATATACAACCATGGTTTTATTTATCGGTCCTCTAAAAGAAATGTCCATTTCTCTTTGAAAAGTTTCTCCTGCATTGATTAGGTCGAAAGGCATTTTTTGGTAGACATAAGTGTCCCATTTAGTTCTAAATGTAGTCTTTAACCTATCTTTAGGATGAAATAGAATATATTTATAGCCTGAAAATCCATCAAGGAAAGACGTTAATTCAGATCCAACATTTTTTTGTAAAATTTGTTCCATCAATGGTAATGGGAAATGGTCTTTTAAGCAAGCTTTGTTTAAGTTCCTAAAATATATACAAATGCGAATATCTCCATTCTTTTTCCTAACATGGACTAAGTTTGAGACCCACTTTGAATGCCTAACAGGGAAGATAATCTTTTCCTTAAGGAGTTTGTTTAGTTCACTTTTAATTTGAATTTCAATATTAGGGTGAATTTTCCTTGACTTTTGTTGTATAGGCTTTTCAGTGGATGTCATTGGGATAGTATGCTGGATGATAGAGGTATCATACATTTTGAGATCTTCATATTTCCATGTGAAGACGTTCTTGTATTTCTTCAGTAAGTGAATGAAGGCTAATATTTCATCAGATGAATACCAAGTCCTAAGTTAATTTTCTGAGGGTTGAGATCCGTGTCAAGGTTTACTACTTCAAACCTTAAAGTTGAACTTTGCAGTTTAGAATTAGTAACCTTTTTGAACCTATCTTTGAGATCATAGAGATCTTCAAGCTTAACCACAAAATTAGGTACGCCTTTCTCTTCAGGTTTCTGATTCAATTTCCTTTCGTGTTCATGTTCATCAATTAATTTATCATCATATGACCCTTCTGATGTAAGAAAATTTATAGCGTATTCATCATCGTTGAATACTCTCCAATTAGTGACATTATCAGGAATAGATGGGCTAAAATTAACTCAATAGAAAATCCTTTGGACTATAATCTGCTGAAGGAATAAGTCTGGATGCTACATTAGCTAGAAGGCCTGCACTTTCATTCTGAATTCTTGGAACAGATCAGCTATTGAATGCTAAAAAATGTGAGGTAAGAGATTGTACTAATGACTGTTAATGTTTAAGATGACCAGAAATACAATGTATAGTATTTCTTACCTATTGGACAATTATTTCAGAATCACCATATACCTGGAGATATTTGACGCTAAGGTCAATTGCTTTATATAAGCCTTGGACCAATGCCTCATATTTTGTGGTATTATTTCTGCATTCAAATTCACGCATGCATGTTAGCATTGCCTTTTCTCCTTCTTGATTAATTAGTATACAACCAGCTCCTGCACCTTCACCATATTTTGATCCATCAAAGTATAGTGTATAGAACAAAGTATTAACACAAGGTTTATCTATGATATTTATACACTTGGAAGAGTCTGACTGAGAAAAAAATTTGATTTGAGAATTAACTGAGTTGGTGAGAAATGGAGATTTCTAAGCATTAAAATTCCCCAAAAAATATTCAGTTGAGTAATTGTCGAGAATGTTATTAGTGAAAGACATGGGTTCATTCTCTTCAAATTCGATTACTGAGTATTTCATGTGTTTTTCACGGTCTACTTAGATTTGATTTGGCTTACCATTATAGGGAAGCCATAGATGAGACCAATCAGTGGAAAAATAACTATGAAGCTTTTCTGACCAGTCTCTACTTAGGATTAAACTGTAAAAGTAAGGGATATCAACAACCAAAATATCAATCACTTAATGAACTTTTGAATTGGATGCTAGTTTGATGAGGACTGAACTCATTTCTCCCAATACCTTAACCTTAGTTCTATCTAATTGCACAATGTGTACTTCAGAATTTTGAGGAGAAATTTTCAACTTCAAGCAAAAAAAATGTGGCATGATATTTGAAGAGGCTCGAGAGTCAATTAGACAATTATGCACATTTTTGTTAAATACTTCAAAATTTAAAAGGAAGGGAGGAGTATGCGAATTAGATCTGTTTCCGATTAAAATATAATCACTTGCATCAATTTTTTTAGGTGGATCAGTAGGAGGTTTTCCAACTCATTTTGAAGCTTTGGAAATAACAGGCGCATGAAAGGATGAATCGGGGACTGCATTCAACTCTTTGAGTGAAATTTTCTGTTGCTATTTTAATTTGCTCAACTCATGTATGGATATATTTTCCTTTACCTTCTTCATGTCTTCAACTATATTATATTCGATAGTATCAGAGACCACTAATGTCTTGGATATAGATGGAATAGTAGAAGAATTTGGGTTTGATTGAGGAGAAGGGGTTCTTTTTTTAACAAATTTATCCTTAACAACAGAGGATGAAGACATTTTCTTTTGAGGAGATTGAGGGAGGTCAGTAGAATTTTTACTTCTAGTGTTAACTGGAAGTGCCTCATGTTCATCTTCATTTTTAGATGTTGGAAGGATAAAGTCCCATAATCCATGAACTTCAACTAATTCTTCATCTTGTGATTCTTCTGCGGATGATATTGTTTCATCTTAATCTTTGTCTTGATCTGATTCATCATTCGAGATTACTTTTGGAGGTTGGGAAGCTTGAGTTCTCTTAAAATATTTGAAAGGTTTCTTCGAAGAATATTTAACTACTTGTTTCTTTATTTCGACCATGTCATTCGACATAGTTTTAAGAAACTTTTGTAATCCATCAATATCATAAGGATCCTTAAATGTTTTCTTTTTGAGTTCATGCTTAAATGAAACATTTTTAGCTTTTATTTCCTCCTATGTAGTTTTCTTCTCTAAAGCAAGAATTCCTTTTTCAACAGAAAGAGCTTCTATCATATTTTCTACCAATGTAGCCTTATTGTCTCTATCTACAAAAATAACAATATTAGAAGGAAGAGAGGATATGTACCATTCTATTTGTACATCTACCCCAGGTTTAGATGTGGTTGGGATTTGAATGGGTAGCTTATTAAATCTAGAGTTTAAATCTTTGATCTTTTCCCCTATATTTGCTTTTAGATTGGAAATATCATTGATAAGAGTAGCAGTATTACGATCATCACCAAATTTAGTAAAGAATTATTCTTGAAAAATATCTAGCTAGTAATAGTGCCTGATGGTAGTGAGAAATACCATGATCCAACCGATCCTTCAAAAGTATAGGGAAATAATATAACCACACAATCTTCTTCAGTGACATCATTAAGATTCATGGAAAGCATTAAATTATGGATATGTTCTTCTGTAGGTAGACCATCATCTGGGTTATATTTAGGCAACCATCTTTCAGGATGCTTGGGTAAGAGATGAAGAGGACCTGGTAATTGAACAACTCCAGGATTCGTCCAAGGTCTAGTTTCCATTGTGTGAACTGGAGGATTAGTTTTCCCTGAATAAGTATTTGGAGTAGAATAAGTAGTTCTAGTAGTGGATGTAGGTGTAGAAGAAACAAATATGGAGCTAATACTGCTTGAGGAAATAGTTGTAGATTGGGAAGAAGAAGGAATGTGAATTGATGAAGAAATTGTTTGAGAATATGTAAAAGAAGGAGGAATAAATGATGGAGTTTGAGGGGTGGAAGAGGATTGAATCTCACTAGTAGATGATTGAGTCTTGGATATCAGAGATTTCCTATGGTGATAATGGAGACGAAACTCAAAATGTATTATTATGAGATTTTCACTCTTAGAACAAGTTAATACACTAGTGCAGTCGAACATTGAAGAAAAAATTCCTTTTGAGGCTTCAGAAAGTACATATTTTTATGTCGAAATATAAATTTCTTCCAATTTATTTATTAAAGTTTGCACATCAGGTGATTCTGGAGTATACTCATAATAGAGTTATTTAGGAATAAAACTAGGAGACTTGGGGCGAGATTGAAAAACTTCTGATCTAAGAATAGGATATTTTGAACCAAGACTAGAAGTTGTAGGAGACTTGGAGGGAGAACGAATCTTTTGATGGTATTTGATTTTTGGATTGAGATTTGGTGCCATTCATAGTTTGATGGCCCTCATTCTAGTGCCAAAAATTTTTAGGCCCCGAAAATCGGTGCAACAACATCGGGGAAAATCACTCGGTCAGGGACTTAAAAATCGTCACTTTTCCATTTGGTATGGTGGCTCCGACTGGATTTATGGGACTAGTTTCCCAGTGAAATATAATTGGGTGAATGGATGGTATTGTAATTGTCTGTAACTTGGTATATGGGAGTGATAGCAAGCTTGAAATAAATAATATACCTATCTATATGTATCTCAGGATGAATTATATTCTCTAGGCGATTTATAAATATGATATTTCAGCGAATGAAAATAAATATTATGCAAATACGAGATATGAAAACAATTTGAAATAATTGATTTAATTAAATAGCTAACTAAATCAATTGGATAAGACTATATCATAACTCTTTACTGCATGTATTGAATATGTATCAAAAGATAACAATCTAACAAGTTCAAAATTGAGTTAATGTTAGACTATGTTTCAAATAGATACATAAAACAAAACACCATAAGAAAAAATTAACCATTTATCATTTGGAACAAAAATATAACATATAGTATAAAAGTACCATGTATACACTAACTATGCTCATTTGAGAAACAATATTTGGTCTAGCCTTTTGTATTAAGAAAACTTTAAGAGTACAAAAGTGTGACTTCTGTAAAGTCTTCCTTTCAAAATTTCAGGACCCCTTCTTAAAAGTCACGAAGGGGTTTATATAATAAAATAGAAAGTCTTAAAAATAGTAATTACAATAAAAGCTAAGGAGGTTTAAACAAATCTTCTTAAACTAAGTGAAAATAAAATAGAAACATAATTTAAAGGGGTGACTTTCTTGATGGTTGTCCTCCTGTCTCATCAGCCATTTGTTCCTTCAGCTGAAGGATGTTAAGCATAGGCTTAACCTCAAGAGGTTGGCCTGGCCTGATGCAAACTGTCTAGTGAAAACTGTATCTGAAAGTGGAGGAAACATATAGGAAGAAGTATCTGTAATACAACGCAGCATGAGCCATTGGCTATGTGTCTTTACCAATATCTCCAATACTTATCCCAATCCAGTTTTTCCAACTTTCTGATGTTTTCCCCTTTGACCTTTGAAAATTATTTCCATTTCCTTATCAAATCCTTCACAATAGGAAGTGAGCCGGGAGGGCATCTATCAATAATATTGGAAGCAATGAGATTTTGATTGACTGTTTCAACAATATTATTAGCCACATATTTTGCTCTGTAGATGGCTCTTTCAACATGTTTCAATTGTATGTCCCAGCCAGTAAACAATATTTCCTTTTTAGATTCCTTAATCTTGGGTAGGTTTTCCTTTCATCCATCAAAAATATCCTGCCAGGTGACATGCTGTGAAACTTTATCATCAATCTCATCGGAACTGATCCTCTGGTTTGATATTCGATATATCAGTGAATCAATTTTCTCACATAATTCAAGGATATTTGACAACTTTTGACACGAAATAACTTGTTGCTGTGCCAGTAGGGTATTTAGTTCCAATGCTTATTTTCTAAATTCATCTATCTTTGGATTATATTTAAATTTTTCTACAGTAAACTGCAATTGATGAATTTGAGTGTCCTTTGAACTGGTTTTGTTTGGTTCTGTAATTTCAATTGGTCAATGCTCTCTTGGAGCTATGTTACCTTTACCTGTAGTTGTTGGTTGACATTCTGCTTCTCTGCCTGTAACTCATGTTCTAATTGGATGATCCTTTCAACATTTTATTTCATCAATTGTTGAACCTCAAAATATTTATCTATAGTTGGGGATGCATAGGCTCCTGCGAATTGGGTCAGATGAGTTAGATCCTGAGAAGGATCTGCTTGTGAATCTTTCCAAACAACTTCCATTGAAACATCTCCTCTATTCTCCTTATTTTTCTTTGTCTGCAAATAACTATTTTATGTTTGGGACTATAGAATATATCCAGAGGAGGGATTTATTCAATTTTGAGTACAATTTATGTAGTGGGAAGGCCGAGATGAATTCCACTTGCTTTGTGATAACAAACTTGTCAGAGGGTCTAGTAGTGAAAAAGTCCTGAATATTACTTTGAGGCATTTGCACAATCTGTTGATGACTAGTAATCATTACTTCTTGGTCTTCGTGTATTTTTTTGGTTAAAATCCTTCCAGACATCATTCAAATAACTTGGGAAATCTAATTCCATGGTTTAATATTCAACATATTTATCTTCTTCATTTTTACCAAGGACTTTAGTATCCTTAGGTGCCAGTTCTTTTTCCTTTTCCTTTTGTGTTATGGGTAGGGAGAATTCTAGCATTTTCAATGAAATTCCCTCCAATCTCTTGTTCCTTTACTGCTTAAACTTTAACAATTGTTGTGGATGGAGTTGTAGGGCTGCTAACTTCTGAACTGTAGAGTAATTATCATCTGACTCAAATAAGTCATCGAAATCATCATTTTCATGTACAAAAGGTGCGATTTTAACTTGGGTGGTAAAATTATTGGCAACTTTATCGGGGTCATATTGTCTGTTTGAAATTGTAAACAATTTCAAACATTCGATTTGGTTGACCTCTAATCCTGCATGTTTATAATTGTCCAAGGCGTAAACACCACAATGAATTGGAAAGGAGGTCCACGATGCTTTCTTAGCTTCCTTAAGAAACTTGGTTAATATGTTGCCAACAATTTGATAAGATACTTCTTTTGCGAGAAGCTTACCAGGAACATATAATGGTAAAACATGTGGCCGAGCCATGCTCCAAAAAACACCGACATAGGTAAACAATTCTTCTCCAAACCATTTTCCAATGGAGGAGAAATTAGCTTGAACTTATTTTGAGAACCTGGGGGCTTTCTCATTAAACAAAACTTGAAACAAAGGGAGTATATCTCCATGGAAAAATTTATAAAAATGGTTTTCATATTTTGACTCCCATAACATGCTATGATAGACATGAATGGAGAGAGGGTCCTGGGTAGTCCATTTCCAACCCATGGCTAGAAAATATGAAGTGAAACATACAACTTCCATGATATAAGCACTCATATAAAATGGAGAAATATTTTTGGAGGAAATAGAATGATTTTTCCTGTATTCCAAATTTTGAATAACAATGTTATTGGAAAAAATGGTTCCCCAATCCATAATATAAGAGTCTACGACTGCTTCCTGTTGGGTCATAAAAAGGTATCTTTTGAACACCTAATTAGCCTACATTAATCATCAATCTGGGAGTGTCTTTTTATTTCAAGAGTGTACTCTGTCTGAGGCTGCAATTGTCTAAGAGCAACGCGGTGAAGATTTAGTACAAAATAACAAGAACAAAAGTAACCAATGCCTGAAAAGAAACCTAATTACCGTGACATGAATGGAAAGATTATACTACTTCAATCTTGCAGAAAATCGATCAGGGATGCAGTAGCAGTAACTCTTTCCCTTAGAAATCGATGCAAGATGACCAATCTGGGGACTTGGAAGAAAAATCCTTTATCCTTTACAGTTGGAGATCTTAAAGTAATTGAAATGAAAACAGATTCAATGAAACAACTTAAAAGAAACGCAAGTTGAAAAGGAACAACAGTATGTGACTACAACTCATCTATTTGCTAATCAAAGACTATGAATAAGTAATGAACAGAAACGAAACAACAATGTGAAATGAACAACAATTACAATTCAAACATATTCAAAACACTAGATTTCTATACTTCAATCTTGTCGACAACGTCTCACCACACAACGATCAATTATAACAGATTATAAACTAAAGGAACAACAATTCAAATAAGATACAAGTCAGCGAAGTTTTATAGTAACAGCAAGATAATCGAACTGTGAATTATGCTTCTTGTAAAGAAATGAAACAACAATGACTCTGTATTTGATCCGATCAACACTAAACCAATTCTGTAATCAACACAAATATTAAGTGCACTCCACACGACAATGACCAAAGATTAAAATACAAACAACGAAGTTATTCCACCAGAGCTGGGCCCTTAGCGCCAGTGAAATACTGCTAGGCTAATTCAGAACTGTAGAAGGTAAATAAAACGTGTGCCTTGTATTAAACCAACATAGAGTTTTACAGAAAGGCTTCTCTCAAAACAGAGAGTTAATAGAACAGATAAAATGTAAAGTCTTGCAACCAATTCCTAACTTCAACAACAATCCGTCCCCTTGTCACTAAAGGACGTGGCTTTATATATCAAATCTCGATGGACCAATCAAGGAGCAAGATAAGTTTGAATAGCGATCCCTCAGGATCGAAAGATCCTGAGGGATTCGCTCCTCTGCGTTTAGTCATCTTTCTGTTTGCGCTGACTGAGGCCGAGCTGTTCCCTGTCCTTTCTGGGCTATTCGTTCAGATCTCCTTGCCTTTGGCTGGATATGATTCAACGCTGTTGGAGCAGCAGTTATATTTTTCTCAACCCCGCCTTTGGTACAGCTGCTCACCTCTCCGAATTCCTGTTTGTCAATCAAAAAGTATCTTTTAGTCATATTTTCGTAGTAATCATAAACCTTTCCAATTCTATTGTAATTCCTATGATAAATTACCTTTCCAAGGAAAACAGGAGTATATTTATGGTAAAGAATGAATAAATGCATAATAATTTCATACCTCTTTCACTGCCCAACACACCCCCCTGCTTAATTTTTTTCATGCCCTGATGAAAACTATAGTTCACATGGAGAGCAGTCAAAGAATAAGCTGAATAAGGTTTGTCATCCATAGGCCTAAAACCATGTAGTGCAGCTAATTCCTCAAAAATATGTTCTGTCTGCCCTTCAGGAAGTTCATAAATAGCTTTGTAGTTCGGAGCAGGGTACCATGAAATAGGGCTGCGGAACCTACATCCTAACCAATATGGTCCTTCTTTTAAAACAAGATGGCTATAGGAAATGAAACGGTCTGCAGCTAGCCCAAAGTTTCTATAATTAAATGGTTCCCTATTTTGCACATTCTAATTCGAGGTTCTCCATCGGACCTTGGCTGCTATATATGCTTGGTTCCTAATGGATGAAAAATAATCTGTTCCATTCAAAATGATTGATTTGTGGACAGGCCCGAGAGTTTGGGTAACGCCTTCCTTTGTCATCAAACTTTTCTGTCTAGCCCAAAATTGAAGTGGGTTCTGAGGTTCACTTCTAACCCATAGATCTAATCCATTTTCTTGCCTTTGAAAGGCGTTATAAGATTTAAGCCATTTTAATTGATTTACAACAAAGGAAATGAATGCCTGAAACTGAACATCTCCAATAAAAGGGCTAGGGTTTGATTCACAGTCATTTTCAAGTATTTGGTTATGCAAGTAAAATTCACATAACAGGCGCTGTACTTTGATCCCATACAGTTTGCAGCATGATATCAAGTCATCTATTGTTTTTATCTCTATGGATTTCCCTGCCCTAACTGCCTTGATCTTTAATTGTAAATATCTTTCTAGTAAAAACAAAGCATAGTTTTTGGCGGGGCATCTACAGGCTAAGACATAAGCATACAAGGAGCAGAGAGTGTCCATTTGAGTGTAGGCTAGTTTTAGTTGGTTCATTACCTTATCAGCCTTTACCTCTGCTTTCCGTCGTTTTTCATGAGCTTCAGCTTCTGCTTCATGAATAGTTCTCATTTGTTGCTGTAATTCCTGATATCTTTTTGTTGGGACAATATCTTCCTCCAGTCTCTGTCTTTCTATTCGGGCCTGTGTCAATTCTTCTTGAAGTCTGATCAATGTCGGCTCACTGAAAGTGTGCTGGCTGTTAGATTGCATATTTTCACTCAACACTGGTTCCTCTGGAACAACTTGTGTTGGAACAACTGTTTTTTGCTCCGCATCCTCATAGTTAGGCTCAGGTATGGTTTCTTCTATAACTTGGGGGTTCCTATCAGCGACCACTCTTCTCTTTTTGTTGAGCTTCTTTTGATAGCAATGCTTCTTCTCTTAGGGGCTCTCTTGGGCATGTGTTTCATTCTCAGAACCCTAATGGTTTTCCTGAGCTGTTCTACTAGTTTATGAAGCTTTATTCATTCTCTGCGAAGCTTCTCAATCTCAATTTTTTTCTTCTTTCTTAATGGAACAACCGTTCCTTTATCCGACCCTATTTGCTCAACAGATTTTTGGCCTATATTAGTGGTGCCTTTGGTAAAATTATCTTCTTGTTCTTATCCTTGGGGCTCCTCTTCTATATTCATATGCCCTTGGCTCAATTATCCTGGGATAATATTCTCAGTTAACTCTACAGTCTCCTGGGGGCTTCCAGCTTCAGTGTTTTCTTTCTCCTGCTCACATCCCTCAGGAGAAGCAACCCTAGCTTCGCTAGGGTTTGATGTTTCATTCAGTTTTTCTCCAGCTGTTTCTTTATCAATAGTAGAGTATTCTGGTAGTTGATTATTTTCAATATTGAGATCCAAGGGGCTATGAGGCCATGCATAATCACTCATATTGGCCAAAATATGGGCCAATTGGTCTTCCTGTAAGGGACTTACGATAACATTTTCGACCAGCTCTGTTTCATCCTGATTACTGCTATGATTGTCCTCAGCCTCCTCACATGTGTGATAAATTCCTTCCTCTTCATCTGAATACCGGATTTCTCCCTCAACTTCTTCTTCTTCAGAATTTCCTTCGATTCCTTCTTCCTTATTATCTCCTTCCTCTGCACTGGATTGTTTTTCACTATCGGTTTGGCGACTTATTTCTTCTTCGTCCGAGTAGCGAATTTCTCCTTCCAATTCTTTTTCCTCATCAGTACGAGGTCTTACTCCCTCTAGTTTCTCTTCCTCGTCAGTGCAAGGGCTTACTCCCTCCAATTGTGGAGGCTATTACTCCTCTGAACTGTGCATTTCCAGGGGCTAACTGCCACTGCCCGGAAGTTCTTCCACCATCCTTCTATTTCGTTTCAACCGGAGGGACTGTCTATGAGTAGAAGGCTCAGCAATTGAGCCGACCATCCTCTCCCGTTTTGGAGCGGGTGGAGCTAACCCTCCGTCAATGGAAAATATTAATTCTTCCCAGCTGGACTGTTGCTGGGCGAGGCTATGAATCACTATTAAACAAATTAGACAATGGTGGCTGACCACCGTATCTGCATGCTGAGCTTTTCTTATACCACGAGCAGTATCATGCAACAAAGAATTTAAAAATGCAGGCATATTAATGGTGCATTTCTGTTTTAATACAGCTAGTAGCTTAAGGTGGTGAGGTCTTACCACATCCTTTCTTCCGTCACACATTATTTAAGCCTGCACAATATTGGCCAACTCCGTCCATGGTTCTCCTAATGACGCTGGCTGGAATCCTTTACCTTTGATAACTAACGTCTGTCCATCATCTTGAAATTTTTTTATGGCTTCACGAATCCTAATCTTCTTCTGAGTCAAAATAGTCCCTTGCGCGGGAATGCCAGACACTTCTGCAATTATCTCGTCGGATACAACTATCTGCCTCCCTCTGACCATGGAGGATCCTTCCTGAAAGTTCAATAAAAATTCTGTGGCCACAACTTCATGGGGTTGCTGCATTCTCAAGAAATATGTAATCCACCCCAGTCTTTCTAAAATTGCTCGTGCATCATCAGAGATGATCAATACTTGCGGTTTAATGCGAATTGGCCATCCTCCCGTTTCTGTGTTCTGTTAATTTCTCAACACACAATAATCACAATGGAACAACACAGCACAGTTCGTTGAAAATTTGTTATTTCCTAAAATGCAGGGGTTTTAATCCGTATACATGAATCTTGGAGTTTCTTTTGTATGAAGACATCCATGCCCCCCGAATGAATGAAAGGTCGCCCTCGATCGTCAATTGAGAGGAGCATGTGTGGCTTAGCAGCAGTACAACAGTAAATCAGTAAAAAGCAGGCGTAATTATGATACATTCAATCAAATTACAACAATTACTGAAATCAATGCATGCGATGAATCGTTAATAAATAGAAAATTGTTTTGTAATGATTCAAATATGAGGAGAAGGGACAACATAAAATGAACATAAATACAATTGTGTTATTTACCATTTTGAACTAATATGATCGATTTGTAATGATTTTCATGTATAATAGGTTCAGAGGGAAAGGTAAGTGATTCATATTTCATTTGAAATTTAAATAAAGATATAGGAAAAGGGTTAAATATAACTATTGATGTGTATAAATGTGACTCCAATACCATCAGCAGAGCTCTGCTGCCCATAGGTGTCCATAACCTTGACAGAGTTGCTTGCTTACCCATGGAACCATTGTCCTTTATGTATACTGAGGAAGTGCCACCTTTTTTTATTGAATATCATGACGGAGGCCATTGTGCTGGCTTGATGACCAGATAAACGACAATGCCGTTCACCGGGAAGAAGTGAAAGGTGGGCAGGCCGGCTCGTGATGAGACCTCCTGTTCCAAGGACTTCTTGATTTTTTTCAATTGTCTATTGTACCATTTCCCTGGTTTGGTGGCCATAATGGGAATGCCACTTCACTTCCTTCCCTATGATCACGGTAGGCTGGCTCTTGGTGAGACCCCCTATCCTCCATCTGCAAAATCATTATTAAGAATATGTAAATATTTTTTCTTCTTTTCTTTTTCACACAACACTTTTCCTCAGTTATTCATAAGGGATGGCTCAACACTCCTTAAGAGTAAGGATGGTGGAAGAAGTCTAAACATCTCAATAGAGAAAAAAAAAATATGCCCTTAGTCCTATTCCTTAGATAGACATCAAAGAAAGTTATAGCATATGGGAGGGAACCAATCATGATAAAAATAATCGATCAGATTAATTCAATGGTAAAAATAGCAAAGTTATATTATTGATCATGCCCTTTTTCCTTTTTTTCTTATCATTACTAGACAATTTTCTTAAAAAATGACGATTTCTTTTGATTTGTTGATTACAGTAAGCTTTAATTTGTATGATTGTATATAAATGATATATTTTCCTTTAGAAAAGTAATCAAAAATTCAAAATGCTGTCTTAAAACAAAAAACAATCCTCAAAAAGGTGTTGTTCCTTTTAAAAAGAACAACAAAAAAAATCTGCGGAACTGCTGTTCCTTTCAAAAGGAACAACAAAAAATACTCTGCGGAAGTGTTGTTCCTTTGGAAAGGAACATCAAAAGCGCTTTGCGAAACTACTGTTCCTTTCAAAAGGAACAACAAAAAATACTGTGTGGGAGTGCTGTTCCTTTGGGAAGGAACAACAAAAACGTTTTGTGAAACTGCTTTTCCTTTCGAAAGGAACAATAGTGGTGCTGTTCCTTTAGAAAGGAACAACAAAACGACCGAAATAAACAATTTTTTTTTTTTTTTTTTATTATTATTTTTTTTTTTTGAAGAAACCGAATTTCATGAAACAACGATGAAGAAATAAAGCGGTAATATTAACAGAATGTAAAATAAACAAATTCCATAAAACAACAATAAAAAAACAGAAAAAAATTCTTCATGTACAAAATTAAAAAAAAAGATGATTTATCAAACTGATGCCAAGGAGGAGTTCTCCCCTTCAGCGAGAATTTCCATGGTAGAATCTTCCCGTAAGTGTTGGTAAAAGGATTCCCGGGTAAGAGGTTTATGATACAATCGTACTCGATGACCATTTACCTTAAAGGAATGTCCATATCCGTCAATGGTAACTAATGTAACAGTGCCATTATCATGCACTTTTTGTATTTCATAGGGTCCAAGCCATCGTGTCTAGAGTTTTCCTGAGAAAACCTGAAACTTGGAATCATATAGGAGTGCCCAGTCTCCTTCGTGGAAGATTTTTATTTTGATATGGGCGTCATGCCATTTGGCTCTCTGTTTCTGAATTAATGCTGTGTGCTGAAGAGTAGAAAGTTTAATTTCATCTAACTCATTAATTTGCTGCAGTCTTTTAGCCTGGGCTTCATTTAAATTTAAACCCACCTTTTGAGCTGTTCGTAATGTTTGAATTTTGAATTCTATAGGAAATATGGGTTCCTTTCCAAATACCAATTGGTATGGTGAATATCCTTTGGTAGGTCTCCACATTGTTCGATATTCCCACAATGCTTCTGGCAATTTATAAGCCCAATCTCGTCTATGAGAAGCAATCGTTTTTGTTAATATAGATTCGATTACATTGTTCATGCTCTCTACTTGGCCATTGGCCTGTGGGTGGTATGGAGTCGTAATCTTGTGCTAAACGTGGTAGTTTTGCAATGTTTCAGCTAATTTGTTACCTACAAACTGTGGTCCTCCATTTGTGATTATGTCTCTTGGGAGGCCATAGCGCACAAAGATTTGGAAAAGAAATTGTATTACAGAGTCCTCTGTAGCTTTTGAAAGAGCTTTTGCCTCAACCCATTTAGTGACATACTCAGTTGCAACTAGGATATATGTTTTTTGGTTTGATGGGGGGCTAATAGGACCAACAAAGTCAAGTGCCCAACGTTCAAACGGTTCGATCACTAGTTGAGGGTTCAGAGGCATGTCATCAGACTACCCAGGGCGACCTGCCCTTTGGCAGCTATCACATGCCTGCACGAATTTTTTAGCATATTTAAAGATAGTATGCCAATAATAGCTTGTTCGTAAAACTTTATGGACAGTTCTACAATCTACAAAATGTCCGCCACACTGTCCATCATGGCATGCTTTCAAGATGTAAAATACCTCATCTTCCCTAACACATCTCCTTATTTGCATATCTGCACCTGTATGAAATAGGTGACCTCCAATCCAGGAGAAGCAGGTACTACGATGTATTATTTGCTTATGCTCATTAAGGGACAAATGTTTAGGTAATTTACCTATTGCCAAATAGTTCGCTATATCAACATACCACGGTGTTCTGATAGTAACAGCGAAGAGATGTTCGTCTGGAAAGTGGTCTTCAACTGCTTCTATATCTGTTGGCTTTGGAATTCTTGACAGAAAGTCAGCTACAGGGTTCTCTTTCCCAGGTCGATCTCTGATTGTGATGTTAAATTCCTGCAGTAAAATCGACCATCTTGTCACTCTTCCATTTGTAACGGGTTTATTTGCTAAAAATTTAATGGCAGAGTGATCAGTATATAGTACTACAGGATACCTAGTTATGTAATGCCTAAATTTGTTTATAGCATGAACTACAACTAAAAATTCTTTCTCAGTCACAGTATAATTTAATTTAGCAGGGGATAGATTTTTGCTAATATAGTAGATTGCATATGGCTTCTTGTATTCCTCCTATCCAAGTATTGCTCCAATTGCTGTGTCTGAGGCAACAGATGAAATTTGGAACGAAAAATTCCAATTTGGGCCCCTCAACACTGGGGTTGTTGAAACAAGCTTCTTCAAATTATTAAAGGCATTGTCACATTTATTTGTCCAAGTGAAATCAACATTTCTAGTCAGTGCATATAAAGGTGCAGCTATTTGAGAATAATGTTTTATAAATCTTCTATAGTAACCAGAAAATCCAAGAAAGCTACGTACCTCTGTTTGTGTAGTAGTTGTAGGAATTAACAAGAGTATTTGAATTTTAGCCAGGTCTACTTGAATTCCAGCTGCTGAAATATAATGCCCTAAGACAACTCCTTCAGTCATCATCATAAGACACTTTTCATTGCTTAAGCAAAGCCTAGTGTCAATACATATTTGCAATACTTTTTCTAAGTTTTCTAATGCAGGCTCAAAGTCATCCCCATAGGGTGTGAAATCATCCATATATACTTCGAGGCCTTCATTTATTAAGTCTGCAAAAATGTTGAGAATTGCCCTTTGGAATGTAGCAGGAGCATTGCATAGGCCAAAAGGTAGGACTCGGTAAGAAAATGTCCCACATGGACATGTAAAAGTAGTTTTGTCCTGATCTTCAGGGGCAATCTGGATTTGGTTATACCCATTGAAGCCATCGAGGAGAGAGAATAATTTCTTCCCTGCCAATGTGTCTAGTACCTGATCAATGAAAGGAAGGGGAAAGTGGTCTTTCTGTGTTGCTTTATTAAGTTCACGGTAATCTACACATATCCTCCACTTTCTGTTCTTTTTTGGGACTACCACTAATGGGGAGACCCACTTGCTATCAGATATTGGGTAGATGAAATTAACATCCATTAGTTTTTGCAATTCATCTTTCATAATATCTTTAAGGTGAGGGTTTAGTCTCCTTTGAGGTTGGCAAATGGGTCTTGCATCTTTTTCAATGTAAATGTGGTGAGTACACAATTGAGGATCAATTCCTTTCATATCGGGGTAATCCCATGCAAAGGCTACTTTGTATTTTCGTAATAATTGGACCAATTTCTCTTCTTGTTCAGCAGTGAGATTGTTGTTAATATTTAAAGTTTTTCCCAGCTCAATTTCTACAACCTTGATATTGCTCACAGAAGTAGTAGGTATTGTTTGATCAGGAATATCTTTGAAAGGATCTTCTTCTTCTTTATTATCGAATGCTGCTTTGATCATGTGACATTGCAAATGAGATCTGGTTTGTGACTTATTAACAAAATTATTAATGATATCATCCTCTATTTGATCTTTAAAATCAAGAGCATTTTCTATGGTTAGAGGTGATCTCATATTCTCCATAAGATATGATGCAGGTGGTTTTCTTGTTTTGATTATTGATAGACTTGGCTGGGCTGGCTAGATTCTTGACATAATTTCCCCTTGTAATTGTCATGTTGCCTTGTCGGCATCCAATATAAGCATCAGCAGTTGCCAACCAAGGTCTACCTAGAATTAACGGATGTCCATCTAGTCGATTCTTTGGATTTATAACCAAGAAGTCAGCAGGGTATTCCCAGGAATCTACCGAACCATTACATCTTGTAGTATACCTTCTGGTTTGACTACTGATCGGTCAACCAATTCCAACAAGGTTGTTGTTGGTTCGAGTGATGTAATTCCAAGTTTTTGACAGGTGGTGGTTGTTAAAATGTTAATTTCTGCCCCCAAGTCAACTAAGGCATTTGGAAATGATTGGCCATTGATCTGCACCGTCACTATAGGATTTCCTGGGTCTTCATATTTGATGGGTGTTTCTATTCCTGATAATAAGTCAGATAAGGTACCGACTATTTGGACAGTAGGATTGGTTGTTGTTCTCCTCTTTGGCTTCTTTATGCATAATTCATTAATAGTTTTTGCATATATGGGAATATCTTGAATAGCTTGGAGGAGAGGGATTTTTATACACAAATTTTTTAATTCTCCCAGAAGATCAAAATTAGGTTGTTCTAATGGACGAGGTATAATTAATCGTTCTGGGAATGGTGGAGAGGAAGTTTCTGCTTGTTGTTGATTTTGTTGCTGAACTTCCTTCTCACTTTTTACTAGTTGTTCTACAAGTAACGGATCTTCAGTGTGGACATCATTGTTTCTCTCTATTTCAACTATGCGCCCAGACCTTAATTGAAGATCATTACACTCCCTAAGTTCAGTTTCTACTTCTGGGGGTTCCATTATTTGGACAGATTGAACTGGCCTATTGTTTGGGTTTGGGTTGGGTTGGGCTAGGAGTTGTGGTCTTAAATTGGTTTGGGGGTTTGTATAAGGAGCTGGAAGTGTAGGTTGAGAGAGAGGAATTGATCTCGCTGGCTGATTTGTTGGTTTTTTCTAGTTTGACTGCCAGGCCTGATTCTGGGAAGTAGAGGGGGACCATTGTGTAGGCCAGAAAGGTGGGTAGAAAGGAAAGCTAAGCCAGTTATTATGATTTGTTTGATTTGGCCAATATGTGGGAGGAAATGGCTGTTGTGACCAATTAGGGAAAGATGGTTGATTCTGCCACATCCCACTATATTGTTGAGCATTATATTGAGGAGGTTGAAAAGAAAATGGATCATTTGGCATACCTGATGGTCGTGGCTGCCATTGTCGGCGCTGATTAAGCAGACATACCACTTCTGATTCCTCTTCTGCCTCCTTATAAACTGCTTTTAGGCCAGGAAGTGAAGGACATCCTTCTGTAGGGTGATATTTCATGCAAATGGCACAGACTTTAATCACATCCAACGAACATTCTTTGTGGATGTGATTCTTTCTACACCTGGGACAGAATATTGCCAAGTTCTGTTCTGCTTCTGCCTGTCTCTGTTTGGCTTGTATAATATCGAACTGTGTTGTTAAAGTCCCAAGTATGTCTGTCTTAAAGTCTTCTAGCAGATTTCCAATTTCTACACGAGTCACACCTTCATTAGAGGTCTTATATTCTCTTGTGATTATATCACGTTCTGCTGATTTCAACCTTGTATTGCCCCTCGAACTCCTGATACACAAATCAATGATGTTAGGATAACTTTCCTGATATATATCAACTTTTCCCATAATATTCAATGTTTCAACCCATTGATCTTTCATTCCCCTAATTAATGTGGTTTTCAAAACATTATCAGGTAAGGGTAAAGATGCATAAGGGGATCTCTAAAGATTATATTGAAACCATTCCACATACTCTTCCAGGGTCTCATTTGGTTTTGCTGTCATTTGGAATATCTCATCTTTTAATTCCAGAGACCTACAGTAATCTTGATATTTCTTTAAAAATGCAGCCTTCATATGATCCCAATCAGTTATAACACCCCCACCTAATCCCATAAACCATCGTAGGGCTGCCCCTTTTAATGTAGAAGGGAATAGTTTTAGTTTTGGGCATCGGTGGTGTAATCGTATTCTCTGCACAACACATCGAACTTAAATAAAAATGCATCTGGGTCCTTTGATGTTAAGCTGTGAAATGTGGGAATATGTTGAAGAGGTATTGCTTTCATGGGTGCATTGACTGCAGTATCCACTATAGGATATTGCAGCGTAGAGGTCTGCTGCTGATTCTGATTTTGGTTCTGGGCCATTTGATCGAATATATGCCAATATCCCTCTGGGATTTCCAAGGAATTTCTAGGTTGACGAGCAGCGGCAGGAATGGATTTGACAACACTCCCTCTGTCTGGGATAATAAGTATTTCCTGTCGACCTACTGTTTGAGGTGACTCAGGACCTTGGTTCTGAATAATTTGAAAAACGCTTCCCTTATCTGGGCTGTTTATTGTTTGGGCAGTTTCAATAGGAGATTTCAAGTTTGTGATTTCTCCCGTTTCCCCTTCTCCTTCTCAGAGATTGCTAGCATTCCCTTCTTGAAGGAAACTTATGCAAGGATTCTCAATTTCTTGGGAATCTTGCTCAATTTTTCTATTTGACTGTGTATCTCAGCAAAGGCTTCAGATGGTGACTCTGTAGCCTCAAGGGAACTAGTAGGATGTCTAGAAGTAGTTCTTTTAAATCCTACAGATGGCTGAGATTCAGTTCTTTTAAGGATTTCGTCAATAAAGGTTGTGCGCCCAAGGGTCACCGGTCCCTTAGGTTTTTCTGTTTTAGGAGGAATTTTGTTTCGCTTAATTGATTTACTCATTCAAAGAAACAAACCTTCATTCCTACCTAAAGAAAGAGGCTTACCTACTGCTGTGAAGCGGGCTGCAAGCAAGTGTGTTTCTTGCCCAGTGCGCAGGTTCTTACCTTCCGTCTTTAATACCCAATTCTCCGCAAACAGAAGAAAATCAGCTGTGCATTACTCCTTTAAAATGACATACACTCTCCCCAGAAACGACACCAAAATGTTGGGTCATAGAAAGGTATCTTTTGAACACCTAATTAGCCTACATTAATCATCAATCCGGGAGCGTCTTTTTATTTCAAGAGTGTACTCTGTCTGAGGCTGCAATTGTCTAAGAGCAACGCAGTGAAGATGTAGTACAAAATAACAAGAACAAAAGTAACCAATGCCTGAAAAGAAACCTAATTACCATGACATGAATGGAAAGATTAGACTACTTCAATCTTGCAGAACATCGATCAGGGATGCAGTAGCAGTAACTCTTTCCCTTAGAAATCGATGCAAGATGACCAATCTGGGGACTTGGAAGTAAAAGCCGCTATCCTCTACAGTTGGAGATCTTAAAGCAATTGAAACGAAAACAGATTCAATGAAAGAAACTTAAAAGAAACGCAAGTTGAAAAGGAACAACAGTATGTGACTACAACTCATCTATTTGCTAATCAAAGACTATGAATAAGTAATGAACAGAAACGAAACAACAATGTGAAATGAACAACAATTACAATTCAAACATATTCAAAACACTAGATTTCTATACTTCAATCCTGTCGACAGCTTCTCACCACGCAACGATCAATTATAACAGATTATAAACTAAAGGAACAACAATTCAAATCAGATACAAGTCAGCGAAGCTTTATAGTAACAGCAATATAATCGAACTGTGAATTATGCTTCTTGTAAAGAAATGAAACAACAATGACTCTGTATTTGATCCGATCAACACTAAACCAATTCTGTAATCAACACAAATATTAAGCGCACTCCACACGACAATGAGCAAAGATTAAAATACAACAGTGAAGTTATTCCACCAGAGCCGGTCCCTTAGAGCTAGTGAAATACTGCTGGGCTAATTTAGAACTGCAGAAGGTAAATAAAACGCGTGCCTTTTTTTAAACCAACATAGAGTTTTACAGAAAGGCTTCTCTCAAAACAGAGAGTTAATAGAACAGAGAAAATGTAAAGTCTTGCGACCAATTCCTAACTTCAACAACAATCCGTCCCCTTGTCACTAAAGGACATGGATTTATATATCAAATCTTGATGGACCAATCAAGGAGCAAGATAAGTTTGAACAATGATCCCTCAGGATCGAAAGATCTTGAGGGATTCGCTCCTCTGCGTTTAGTCATCTTTCTGTTTGCGCTGACTGAGGCCGAGCTGTTCCCTGTCCTTTCTGGGCTATTCGTTCAGATCTCCTTGCCTTTGGCTGGATATTATTCAACGTTGTTGGAGCAACAGTTAGATTGTTCTCAACCCCGCCTTTGGTACAACTGCTCACCTCTCCGAATTCCTGTTTGTCAATCAAAAAGTAGCTTTTAGTCATATTTTCGTAGTAATCATAAAAATTTCCAATTCTATTGTAATTCCTATGATAAATTACCTTTCCAAGGCAAACATGAGTATATTTATGGTAAAGAATGAATAAATACATAATAATTTCATACCTCTTTCACTGCCCAACACTTCCATTAGGGGAACCCATTCAATTGAAAATTTCGTAGTGTCAGGTGACCAAATATCCTAGACATCATTGTAGCATCATAACAGTAGGGACTAGCAACGAAGTTAGTAGACTACATACCCTTGTCATCATTTTTGTGTTTATTCGGGTTGTTTCTCCATTGCTTGATCGGATTTGACTTGAGCTCGTTCTCGCTGGCGAATTGTACTAGAAATTCCTTCTCGTAGACCTTTTCTGGGTATGGGATGTGATAAATTAGCTTCAAGTCTTTATCTTTAAAGGAACCTATCATCATTCCTCTGTTGATTAAGAAAGTGGTGTCCCCAATGTTGAGGTTGTCAATTATCCATCTTACCATATCAGTTTATGGTAGGATTTTAGGGCGCACAACAACTCGATATAGAAAATAATTGGCCACTTCTTCTATAGTAGCTTCTGAGGAATCAAAAGCATCAATAGTAACTTTCCTTTGAACCCTATGTGGTTTCTCATCCTCAAAAACTTATACATTGATTCCCAGGAGGAAGAACCACTTTGCAGTCCGCATGTTGTGTCTGTAAATAGAGGAAGCATATATTTTGTTTCTCTTACAGTAGGTGCATGATTGACAGGCACCATAGGTTTCTTGATTTCTTAACAACTTTCAATATCACCAAAGAACTATGTTTATTTGGACTTGTTAGTGTCAGTATTTTCATATTGCCATCAGTGATAAAAAATTCTCTTTTCATAACATTTTAGGAGTCCCACTCAATTTTTTTTTATCATTGCATTAGGTCATGCAAAAAATTTGCTCACTGATGGTAGTCCTAGTCCAAAAACATCACTCGTCATCAAAGATTTATACTTGTTGGCCCACCTTCATGTATTTCTAAGCATACTTCAGTCATGAAAGTCCATTTCATCATGTCATTATGTCAGTCAGGTCACCATGAATTCTGGTCACTCAAAGCCTTAAGTAGGTCTCTAGGTTTTCATTTTTCCAAGGTCCAAATAAAACACCATTTCATTGCATAAGGTCAACAAAAGTATGAGTGTGATCCCAATAATATCCCTTTACCATATAAAAAGAATTTGCAAGCATGTAAAAATGGTTTCCAAATTTGTAATTTTGATTTCAAGTGTGAGGTTCATTCCAAAATGTAATTTTATTCCAAAAACAGAGATGTAATTTTATTTTGTTTTATGTAGTTTTATTTTCATTATATGTAATAAGTACTTAGTTTCCAAAAGCTGCCAAGTCAGTTTCATATGCCAAACACATCAAACTTCAAAGTATGAAGAGTTCGTACTGCAAAGAAAACAAGACAGAGTTAAAGGGTATTTTGTAAGGTTTTAAAAGTGAAATTGAACATTGCACTAGCGGGTTTTAAAATCATAAATATCAAATTCAACAAAGTCTTTAAACCCAAAAGAAATTAATTAAAACTTCATTTTATTTTTCCATCATCAAGCAAACTCAGAAAAATCACGAAAATCCAAGAAGGAAGGTGAAATTTTCAAAACAGAGTCAGGCGCTGCACCCCTTTGTTGTGTGTTTCATCCCTGCATTGTGTGTTGCACCCCTGCATTATGCATTGCGCCCCTGCGTTATGCACTACACCCTTGGCACTAGCATTGCGCCCTTGTCCGAAAAAAATCACAAGCTCCAAAAAGCATGCCATCACCTTCAAATCTTCAGCAATGGTGCTCTACACCCTCTAACAATCAAGTAAGCCACCATTTGCACCATCCCTCTTCTTATCAAGTCAATTTTGTGGTGTTTGAGCTTGTTTTAAATATTTGGTGTCTATTTTTGAGCTTGAAACCCTAGTATCATCCCCTAAATCCCAATTACATTTCAATTTCACTCCCTAGCACTTGAATTCCCTTCCCACATCATAATTACCCTATCCTCACCCCCTATATCATAATCCCATTTCCCTAAGCCCTTTTCCTTTGAAACCCTAAGACCTAGGCTATTTATTTGCTTAGACTCCCAAAATCCCTAACCTGTAATAAAATTCCCTATCCTAAATCCCTTATCATTACTAATCCCCATCACCTCCCTCATTTCATAAACCATTTCCCCCATCTCCCTAAATTTCCCCATCCCATTCCCACTTTCCAAAAATCATTATTTACTGTCATTCCATCTCCCTAGGGTTTTCACACTAAGACAACATGGAAGAAGAAAAAAACACAAACTACAGTGAGGGAGAAGAAAGAGAGGAGAGGAGGTGACACAACGGAGGGAAAATCCTTAGACTTGAGCCGACAAATACCAGGGAACTCATGGAATGTCCCATGGATGTGACATGTTTTAAGCATGTAAAATGTTTTTAATTCTGCGAGACAATACAAAGGGTCCAATATCATCCTATGTTGAGAAAACTATTCATCTCCAATCTCCATGTCAACTAGGTAACCCTTGTTGGTGTCACTTTCAGTTTTTCCACTGCCATCATATCAACTACCACTGGAATCCCAAATGTTGGGGAAAAATGATTCAAGCAAAAAGAATTGGAGGAGAATGATTTTGAGCCATACATAAAACCTAGGTACAAGAATGAAAGAAAGGGGAAGTTTCCTTTCTCTTACCTCCTAGAAAGATATGCCCCCATGATGAAAATCATCATGAGATACTTTTCTTGTGAGGGTAGGTTCTCCAGACTTTACACCTATCATATCCAGCTACTCGTGCACTTCACAAGAGTTAGGATGCTCAACATACCCTATTACCTTTTCCGGAGCATTGACAAGATGGAATATATTGTCCAAAGGAGAGAATATGAGCACCAAATGAACATTATTTTTCACCATTCCCTCATCAAAATCATAGTCCTCCATCACCTAAAACAATTTAACATTTCTTGGATTACTTTCATAGCTAATGACATATTCACTACTCCATCTATTCAACATGCCCAAGATGTGCCTTCATTATCTCATCCTTCCACATCCATTCCTCCATCTTAGCCCACATTTCATGCATCATTATCAGATCAGTCTCCTTCACCCATTTCACCACCATCATCTCCATTTCACATTGAGATTGGGTCACCTAGCAGAGTTGAGATCAGTGAGCTTAAGAAGGCTAATGTGGCTGAGATAAAGCCATTGGAAAAAACATACCAAAGGGGTCACATGCACGTGTTTTCTCCACACATAGTGGAAGGGGCCTTTCCTTCTACATCAAAAAAGAAGGTAGATAAAGGGAAGCAAAAGATGACAAAGGCAGAGATCAGACATGAGGAGGAGGACCTCCATGAGACATAATAGGATTTTGACCTTCTTGACCTAGATGAGCATGATGATGATGAGATAAATAGCATAGTCATCAAGGAGAAAGAATCCAATATTAAGGAGCTACAAACTAATCTTGACAAGTCTAAATTTTTCATTGACTTTCTTGAGCAAGAGAACCAGAAGTTGAAAAAAAAACATGTCATTGATGAGGTCAAATTCATCAAAGCTCAAAGAGAGGAAAAAAAAGAAAAAGTCTTGCTTGAAGAGACACTAGAAACATATGGTGTGATAGATGAGGCAGAAGAACAAGTGCCAAGGAGAAGGCCTAGGACTAGAGGGCTGAAAAGAGCTCTAGAACTAGAAAGGCAAAAAGAGGCTGAGCTTGCTAAACTTTGAATGAACAATTTGCAATGGTAATCAATGAAAACCAAGAGCCATGGATTGACAGGGCTAAAAAACACCTTGAGAAAGAGGGCCAAGCACTATGCCCAAAGAGACAAAATTGCAAGGGCCATGCTAAAAAGAGCCAATGCAAAAATCGAAGCCTCGACCATGCAAGAAGAGGAAAGGAGGCTTGAAATATTTGCTGAAGCCTCACTCCATGCATAACCACATCATCAATATCCAATTAAATTTTTTTGAGAATTTTTTGGGTCAATTTTTGAAATTTTTGTGTTTTTATGCAAACCTAGACAATCTTATGACAACTAGACTGTCAAGGGCACAATGCCCTAGGCGCTGCATCCTTGTTTGAGCCACTTTTTAGCTAGATGAAAAATGAAAAATAAATTCCAGAAAACGATGTTTTTAATCTTGGTTTGGACAACTGGTAGGTGAAAAGGTGAAAAAACACACAAAAAATCAATGTTATGCCTCCTTTTTTTCCTTGGCGATGCACCCTTGAACAGTTGTGGGAGAATCACATTTTGATAGAGAAAATCAAATCCATTTAGAAAAATAAAGGTATATCTAGAAATTAGATAAGATAGGCTTTTCAACAAGCTATCCTAACCCCAATTTGGACATCAGGAAGGCCTCCAAAAGTGGCTTGTAACATGGCGTTGTGCCCTTGGCACTGGCGCTGCGCCCTTGACAAATGTCTGATTTTTCTCAGTTTTTACTATAATTTTGATTTTCACTTCGGAAAATGATGATTTTAATTATGTAATTGATGGAAGTAAATGTAATTATCATGTTTTTACTCTTACCTAGGGTAAATACATTAGATGAAAACTCATGATGAGGTGTAATCAATCAATTTGCAAAAAGTTAGGGATGAGTCAGTTTGATCACCCTACACTCTAGGTATTCAACTCAGTTTTGGTGGAACTGCTCCTCCTCTCATGGATTCGGCCCCTAAGGCTGGGAGGATTTTTTTTGAGGCCTATATCATGTATTTTTTCAGTCATTTTATAGGTTGGGAACCATTTGGATGTTGACATATTGATCAGAGACTCTATTGTAATCATTTTGGCAGGAGCTTAATAAAAGTGTTGCAACTATTTCTTTGGAATACCTATTGTATGGTTGTCTAGCATTTTTTCTTCTCTTGTTTCATTTATATGAATTTATTGTTGGTCCATTTCCATTTGATGTCTATTGTATGATCATTTTTAAGTTAGAGAAACAAAATTCATCTCACATGCTCTATTTTGGGAGAGTTTTCATAGTTTGTTCATCTTTCTTTCAGTTTAGGAATAATTCATATTTCATGCTCTTCATAGTTCCTCACCTATTTGAATCATTCCATCCCAAGAACCCTAATGTGATAGCCTTCTTACCTACCTTTCCCCATTGAATGGAATGTAACCCTAATCCTATTTGCCCTGACCTAGCCTCTTTGACCTATTATCCTCATTCAACAACCCAATCAAATCAAATCAAAACCCCTTTTGCATTTCATATATAGCCTAAAACCATAATTTATCCAGCCCTATTGGCTGTGACCTTGTGGAGAGAGCCCTCTCCAGTTTGGTAGGGATAGATACCAAGCCAAAATATTGGTCTGTGGTTACCTCTGTTGGGATTTCTTCTTCAGCCTTAGAAATTTGGCGGAGTGATAACATGACTTGCTTGTGAACAATGAGAAATGATAAGTAGAAAGAGGAAACTTTGATTTTACTAATGCGCAAGTACCGTAATATTGGAAGCAATAAAACAAATGAAACTTGGCACGCTGTTAATACATGAATTCAATGGTTCTTGTAGTTAAATCATTTTGGAGGCATAGTCTATAAAACTGTTAAGTTATGGAATTAATGGTTGGCATGGGTTGATATGCCCATGTAATCATTCCAGTAGTAAAACAAGATATGTCGCATCGCAGTGTTAGTCATGTGTAAATATTTATAAAATGCTGATCAGATTTGTTTTTTCGATTGCGATATTGAAATCACAATATCGGCAAAAATGGATTATGGGAAAGAGTGGTCACGAGGCAAAAGTGTGATGTGATGGAGTATATCGCATTGGGGAAATGTAGGGGATGACATTTAGATCGTCGAGGTAGAGTTGCGAAATGCGATTTTCAATTTGCGATTTGCCTACGTGGCAGAAGTGGGTTCCGTAAGCTTTTCCTTATAGAATTTGTTCGAAAAATGACTTTTTTCGTTTATTAAAGCGATTTTCTATATTCACATTGCAATATGTGTTGAGTGGATTTTACAAGCCATATGTGTTGCATTGCAATATTGTGATTGCGATCTTGTGACCATTCTCCGCTCAAGAGTTTTTAAGGCCAAATTTCAAGATTTTTACCCCCCTTTGATTCCTATTTCTATCTAAATGAGTCACTTAAGGGTGTTATTTGTTTTACTCTAAATTTTTAAAAGGATCCCCATTATTTTTCTAAGGTATCTATGCTAAAATAATGGGGGTTTTTGAATAGCACAACAGAATGGCTGACCAATTAGACACCGAATCCTATGCCCAACCTTCATCCATGGATGAAACCCCCCTTGAAAATCCCCCACCTCCATTGTCAGTGAATTTCTTCTTCTGCGTATTACCATCATTTGAAATTCCTCTGAAAGAAAAGGGACATTTATTAATCAAGTGCCAAATCTTGTGACATCGCCTACACTAAAAAGGGATACCCTCATAGTCGAGGTCCCGCAATCAAATGGAATCATCCTCTATATTCATAGTTGCATGCATTTTTTTCTTTAGGTCCAGAGATACTAAAACCATAACAACTAATTTATCCTGAGTCTACAGGAAGGAGTATTTCGCATCTAGAAATATCCCAAGACTATTGCCAAGATTTGTGAAGCTCTAAGAGTTCCACATGTTTGATGAAAACTCAGGAAATCTAACCCACATAAAAATTTCATCCATTCACTCTTTCTATGCATCGAAGAGGGGAGTCAAAAATTTAAATAGGATTGGTGTAGAATTACTGGGCTAGACCCCCATCAAAATGCACTCAACATCCTCCTTTGATTTCAATGATAATTAAATGCTTCCCATAGCAAGAAGGAAAACATTTGGAGCATATGAAACCACCGGTGCAATTAACCTATCTCGCCACTCCAAAATCGAGTTAATACCAAATTTACACATGTGGGTCCACCCAACAAGGGATTTTTCAGCCAATTCCACCACATTTTCCATTTATACTTCATCACCCATGCAAAAACTGTATGGGATTTAGGATAAATCCCCTTTTAGAGCTTTGAATTTTTTCTTGCCAGCATATGGCCGACTAGAGAGGCCCACCTCCAAAGACTCCTTAGTTGACCCTTCATGAATAGAGACCTCTGGTACCTGAGTAGAATGGAAAGCCCCCAACGACCCTGGAAAATTAGCTAATGATATATGTGGATCAAACCTCCCAACAGGTTCAACCCTAGGCATAAACAAATATCTGGTCATAGGCCCCACCCACCCACCGACAAATGATAACGACGAGAGAAAGTTAAAATTAGAGGATCCACCACTCGAGCTATATTCTAGTCCACATCCTTGAAACCCTTCTGAGAATGGCTTGGTTAGGGGAAAAATCACCCTCATTAATGAAGGTTGGAAATGTATAACCAATTGAAATAATCAGAAGGGAAAAGCAACCCGTCGAGGAAGGAAAAATAGAACACGGGGACATTTGATCGGAAAACTTACACATGGCTGCTGGATGGATACCTCCCATCATTGTACTGGAAGGATTCCAAGGCAGCCTAACACCCGGGTTCGAACACCCAACATAAAACCCCAGAGACAGAGACATATAAACCCCATTTGAGGAAATTTCCCAATTTGACATAAAAATGGAGCACTGGTTTGGGCTGATCGTATCATAGTCCACATTGTCCATATTAAAATATAGAACCCACCACAACAACTAGGAAAAAATGGCAGTCTAGACTACGCGCAAAAACCACAAAATACATTAAAAAATAATAAAAAATACCCTGAGATAGTGCCAAAAATAATGGATATCACCAACACCCAAGAAGTGGCCCGTGAAACCAAGGGATACACACCAGTGAAGGCGTTTCAACGCAACATGAAAAATGTATAGAAGGGCCACAAACCAAGCCTTGAAATCACATTACCGTGCAAGAGTAGCTTCACATATAACTCAACAAGGTGACACATATTCTTGTGATAGCCTATATGTATGAGTTAACTTGGAGAAGTGCCTCCTCAATGTGTTTAAACTCCAATTTGATGTCTATATTCACCTAAAAAAAATTGGGTTATGAACAATTACCATTTAAGTGCAATGTTTTTCATATGTATGGAAATTTTTTCTAGGACTACTTCTTGATGTTTGAACAATTCTCTTAGGTGAAAGATATAGAGCGAAGAAAGAGATTCAAACTTAGTATAAATGGTGGGAAAATAAAGCAAAGGATAAAAATAACAAAGGAAAAAGGGAAAAGTAGAAAATCATAGTAGTAATAATAGATTCACTATTTTGGGTTTATAAAAGGAGAAGGGTGTACCCAACAACAAGGAGACCTCAAACCCCTTGAATCAAAATGGAGGAAGGAGAAATGCCAATGTAAGGAACTCTAATAAAACTAGAGCATGAGGCCCAAGCTCAAGGCACAAATAACTTATAACAAGAAAAATATTCGATAAGTTTGAACATTAATGGTTGCAAGGATGGTTTAGAAAAATACTTGACAAATACAATTGAAGGCTCTATTAGGAAAGTCTATGATGGATCCCCCAGAGATGGTGCAACTCAACCTTTTAATGATAAAGAGGGACAATAAAATTTTATTTGGCTTATAGGAACCTAGAGTAAATTAACTATTAAAAAGCATTAAAAATATCGTAGAACGAGAGACATGTAGTGGAAAGCCGATGGGAAATCTATCTACAATTTTTGTGAGATCATGATTAGTATTTGAGAAAAAATAAAGTTTAAAAATTATAACATGAAATTTGGGGTTTGGGCTCTAAAGAAAAATGGAAATACAATATTGTTAATAGAAGAAAAAACCACTATGATTCTTCCTCATAACCAACTGGTACATTTTTTTTGGAACATGTGGAATCCACAACTACTTTAGGATGGTACTTGTGTGACATGTGGTTGATTTCAACCGCTACTACTATAACCCCTAGGTGTACCCATGTTTCCCCGCAAGAAGCACATAGGGTTAGTCAAGGTTTGAATCAATGACGTCATAAGGAGTGCCTTAATATTGCACCCTATCACCAGTTTATCTATATGTTAGGGGAAACTAACTTGTACAAGTTATGGTAAGAGAATCCAATGTTTTTCTAGAAAATAATGTTGAAAAGATAAATCCAAGATCTCTTAGGGGATTTTACAAATTTCTAGGGTGTTAGAATTTTGGTAAAGGAAATACGGTGAAATACATTCACTAGATCATGGGTTTCTTTGTAGACATATTAGATTATATGGTCCAAATAACTAAAGTCTATTCTCCATACTAAAATAGGGAAATAAGGGGACGTTGGGAATCTTTGAAAGTCTCAATGGAGGAACTTTGATAATAATATTAATTCATTGTTGAGGAATTCAATCTCATTTTGGATGAAAATGAGAAAGGGTTGTTGTCAGTTGTGGAGTGTAGGGGGGTGGGGATAATAATAATGAATCATTGTTGAGGAATTAAATCTAAATTTAGATGAAAATGAGAAAGGGTTGTTAGTTGTTAGTTGTTGTATAGGGAGGGTGAATATATTTGAGACTAATTCAGAGATATTGTAGTAGATAGTTATTGGTTTTAAGACATAAAATGAAATTAACGTGGTCAACGAAAATAGTTGGTGCATGTGTTTCGGAGGAAAGGTAACACAAATTCATAGTTTGAGACTTTCATAGTAGAGCATGCTTCCTTAACCTTAGTCATCATATTTATTTCCATATTTGAGTGCAAACCTATAACCCTATTAATTGAAAAATAAAGGATTTGGGTCCATTTCCAATGAGATATAATATTGCTTGGGTTGGTTAACAAAACTTCAAATCATTGGTTTAGAATCTTGGTCCCACCCCTAGTAATGGACAAAACTTATGGAATAAAGCCCATGAAGGAAAGTAGAATACTAAATGATGCTCTTTCAACCACATATAAGTTAATATATTCAAAATTAGTTAAACCTCAAGGAGACAAGGAATGTTGGAGACTCAAAGACAAAGTTATATGGTTAAGAGAGGGGGATATCGATAAAAATTCCTTCCACTTTCAAGCTATTGCAAGAGGATGGAATAATATCTCATAAATCACACACCAGAATGGGGAGATAATTATGGATATTGAGTAGGTAAAAGATTCTTCCTTTGATCATTTCAACAGCTACATAGAACCAGGAATACAGATAAAGGAAGTAGGATGAAGTGTTGAAATTTCAAGAATAGTTGCAATAAGACAAATTCAAAAAATACACCTTGAACTTGAGGTTCCCTGGACTTATTTCTTGTGAAATTTTAGTCATAGGGATGAATTTGAGACATACATTACAATGGTTTATATTTAACTTATATCTAACCAATTACATAAGTTGGCCCAAAAAATAAATTCGAAACGATTGTAATTTAAGGGAACAATGTTTTCATCACTTAGGACATACTTCTAAATGTGAAACAAATATAAAAATCACTTATAAAAAGAGATTTGTGTTGGAATTTTTATTATTATTATAAATACCCAGGGTTCTATCGCATGGTTCCAACAAAGGGGTCGTTGTAGTATATCATAAATCCGACATTTCGATCTTCTGCAAGGGAAGAAGGTCTCACTTGAGGCATACTAAGACTTACAAGTGATGTTTTGGGTTCAGGAGGCGAAATAATTCAAATTTTCTATTAAAAAAATGATTCAGGTGTATATTGGTGGCCACTGCCTATTCCACTTAGACCCCCAACACTCTTTCCTTTCAGTTTACTTAAATTTAGCAAAAATTTCTATTTTTGGAAAATTTTCGGGTCCTAAACTTTCAGATCCATTTTGAGGTCCTAAAAGATGTTTTATGGGAAAATGGAGAGACTAGAAAAGTTCATAATTTTATTAATTAAATTCTGTTTTTTCCTCCTCGTGGAGATCTTTGAAAAGAGGTATTATAATAGCCAAACAAAGATCGTATGCCAAAGTTACGACCCTAAGAAGTTGGTGGTCCAACTTATCCAACTGGGGCCAAACCGTTGGTGTGTCATCTCCTAGGGTTATGGTTTCACACTTCCTCCTTATGATAAAAATGCCTTTGAGCCTCATTTTAAAACTATTCAGAAGGCCTGTAGGCATCACATCTCTTCTCAGATATAAGCTACCATCACCTGAGCTAGTTTATTTCCATTCTACATGTAAATAATTTTCAGTTTTTGTTATTAATGATTTGAATTTTAGTTTTTGTTGTAGCTTTGTGTTTCTGTTTAAGTCTGTATTTCATTTTTTTCCTGTATAAATATGGATTAGTGGTATTAGAGCGATTTTATCTTTCTCTATTTTTTTGTTCATGTCCCAAATGAGGTCGAGGTATAAGGAGATAGGACTTGACTTGGTTGAGACCTTGCAAGACCAACCTCGATGACCCCGAAAACTTCTCATGGAGGAAGAAAAGAAAGATGAGGGAGAAAAATATTCTTTTAAAATTTTGATCAAAGAAGCAATCGAGTGACAAAGTAATGAGATTATGGATGAATTTTCCCAGATCTTTCGGTAGGTATCCGCAGGTGCAACATCTTCATCTGGTAGCCACCTCAAAGACACTCCCTTCAAGGTACAAGTTAACTTTTAAATTCCTATATTTGAAACCCAGATAGATGCAGATGTCATAGATAAACAATAAAATCTACTAGAAGGATTTTTTTATTCCATAATTTTTCCAATAAGGAACATATTACTGTTTCACTCCTCAAAGCCTCCCCCACATAAAGGATTTGTGGGAAACCTACCACGAAAATATGGATGAGAAGGAACCCTCACTATTTTCAGCGACACCCACTTGGAATTCTTTCCGAGATGTCGTTAAGGAAAAATATTACCCTCTTGAGAGCTATGAAGATAAGTACATAAAATGGACCAAATTGTGTCAGGGAAGGGACTAAGACGTGTCAGAGTTCACAAATGTTTTTCATACCTTTGCATGAAGTTGGGTATCAAAGATTCTGGGTGGTATTTGGTACTCAAGTACTGAGGCTATCTACACAAATACATCTAGGATGAGATGGAGTTCCTTGATATCTCCTCACTTGGTGCTACATACCAATATGCTATCAATATTGATCTTATATTTAAACAAAGGAAGTGAGAATTTTAATCTATGAATTTAAAGCAAGGAAAATTCACCCCCAAATGGTAAAAAAAAGGGAAGAGCAAAGGTGGGGTGACCCAAGACAACTCATTGAAGCCACAAGAAAATAATATCACCACGAAGGTGAAGAAGGACATGAGGAAATGATGTGAGTTCCACAAGAGCCTCAATGATAACATAAATGAGTGTCGCATCAAAAAATCATTGGTGGTCGAGCTGAAAGCTTTAGATTCATAGTTAAGTTTTGAATTTGAGTCGAATTTGACAACGGGAAGCAGATTATTGATGCAAATCCCAACGCCACTATCGCCACCACTCAAGTCAAGAATATTGAGCCCGATGATCCATAGGAGGGGTAGCGTCTCTTACACTCACATATGTGGGTGAAGGGTTATCTACTGTACTTAATTTTTTAAAGTGGAAGCCAAAATAACCTCATCTCAGTTAAGGTCGTGAAGTGGTTGGGCCTACTAAAGAGATCACACCCATATCCATACACCATCGTATGGCTCCACCAAATGCGAGATCTCCACGTAAGCTAGTAGTTTTTCCCACCCTACAAAATCAAGCCCTTCAGGAATGAGGTACTATGTGATGTTTCTCCCATTAAGGTTTGTGATGTGTCAGTAGGCCAACCTTACGTGTGGAAGCGTAATTCTATGTATGAGTCCATGATTGCACTTTTATTATTACTTTGGGTAGTAAGCTATACAAGGTACTAGAGGTAGCCTCGCATACCACCATTTATTTAATCTCTGATTCTCTTTCCTGGCCACATCCATGGCCCCTAGGAAGGTTTCCTTCACACAACAGAAGCAGGTGGATAAGGTCATGGAAGAATACAGGGACATCTTCTCTTCAACCATAAGGGTGCCTTTGCACTATTAGGTCAAGCATTTGATCGATTGAATCTCGGAGCATCCCTACCCAATGGGCCAATATACTACCACTCTTTTCTAGAAAATGAAGAAATCAAGTGAAAGATCTAGGAGTAACTTCAAAAAGGGCATATCCACTAGTAGAAAATGAGAAATTAGTGACTAGGTGACTAAAAACGTTAGTCACCGTAGCTTTTCCAAGTGAAATACTACCAAAAGAGAGCAATATTAAGTGACCCAAATAAAAACAACTAACATAGAGGACTAATTTAGTCCTAAGCTAAAATATATGACTAGCTAATAAGTAATACAACTAAAAAAGACTAACGTGAATGACCAATTTAGTATAGGAACAAAAATACGACTACCTAACAAGTACTACAATAATATCAATCGGTCATTAATGTTGGTCATTTTGATTGTGTCACTTCAACAAACCTTCTGCATCCACAAGCCCTAAACTCCGTAGCCTTAAATTACCTAACCGCTAAACACACTAACTCCTAAAGAATTAACCCCTTAACCCCTCATTTTTTAGCCCTAACCTTTAGACCCCTAAATCCTTAACCACAACCCTTAACACCTTAACCCCTATCCCCTAAGCCCTTAACCCGTAATACACCTTAAAATTCAGTTTTTAATACCATATTGATAACCCATAATGTAAACTTTTATAGTGAATTACCATAATGTTAAAATATTATATGTCCAAAAAAATGACACATATAAATCACATGAAGCTTTTAAACAAAAATAATAATAATTCATGAATAGCTCACCTGTCTCCCCAAAACCACACAATAAATATTTTTTTAGTGACCCAGTCACTAATTTTGGCACTAACCAAAAACCCAACCCTCTTATCGCTCTTCATCTATCCTTCCCCACTTCAATCTTGGTGCTAACCAAAAACTCGCTTATTGGTCTTGGTTTATCCCTCTTATTGCTCTTGGTTTATTCTTTCCCACTTCAAGTTTTTGTTCTTAGCCGAGAAGCAGAGGAAGCAAGAAGCTTGATATTTCTTGCTAGCCAAAATATCTGAGTAAGTCTCATATTTATTTTCACCATGAATAACAATTACTGTGGGGTTCACTGGCGCGGATTTAGTAGATGCAGTTTCTATTAAGGCATGAACAAAAATACTATTATTTTGTAGTTGGGGTTTAATTTTTTATTATTTAGGAATCACAGTCTAAAAAGGTTTTATCTGAATGCATGAAAAAAAATTCAATCCAAGGAAATCCGACAACATAAGTTAATTGGGTTTTTGGTTGGGCAGAGAGACTACGCTAGTGTTCATTGTCATTTTTTTCCATTTCTTTTTGTTGTTCATCGACACTCTAATATTCCCTGAGGGAATGCTGGCATGCACTCTTGGCTCCTCTCTATTCATTTCTGTAGGTTAATGAATCCAAATGCACTCAGGTGAATTATGATTCCATTAATTTTAAATCTCTGAAATTTCTTTTTTTCTTTTGTAGTGCAGATTTTTCTTATGGTTTTTAATTCCTTCGGTTTCTTTTTTTAAAGAAAGAAAAATTGAAAATGTTCCATTAGTGAAGAAAAACATGTTTAATTTCGATCTAATATACCACACATATATATATATATATATATATATATATATTCCTCTAAAACAAAAAATAAAACTGATGTATCCAAGCCAACATGAAGCTCCAAACATAAAACCAAGTCCACTCATACCCTATCAACCCAAAAAATTGGGTGACCAAAATAGATTTATAAAAAAGACCAACTAATATAATGAGATACACTACAACTGTGAAAAAAAAAAAAATCATAAGACCCATCAAATTGTTATGTAGAAGATCGACGATGTCTCTACAAGAAAACAACAACATGTTGGAGAATAAAGCATCAACACCAATTTATGAAACCTGATTTGATATTTAGCTCTCACTTAGAAATCGAGTATTTAAAATTTCCTTGATTCATGGCTAATCCAACCTTATACAAGGCATCAAAACCACAAGGAGGTCCAACCACGTTGCCATATTTTTCACAGATCCATGTGGATCCAGATCCAGATTCAGATCAGATCCATGAATCTCTATATCTTGGACCTCCTTGTGGTGGATCGAGTAACATAGATGGGGAGGCTATATTTTTAGGCCTATTTCTTGAAGGAAAAACCCTCACATATTTCCTATCAGCTGAAATAAAAGGTCATAATTTTTCCCAAGTTCATGAAAGCTCATGGGAGTTTTATGCTTCCCTAATTGATACTTCAGGGCTATGATTCATAGCAATCCTAAAACTAGGACATGTTCCATATCCTTCTCTGTGTTTCTCGTGTTTCCATTGACATAAGACACTTTCAATAAAGGTGAAATGGTTGGATGAGTAAATGAGTGTTTTGAAGAATGCCAATTTTCCTTCTATTTTCAGACTACATGAAGAATTCAATGACGCTGTAGTGGTGTACATGCCAACCCATGAATCAATTGATATAGTGGAAGATGTCCCAACACACCAGTCAATCGAGCATCTTGTAGGTCTGTGATATGTGTTGAATTTTTTGGTATTGATACATTGTGATGATAATGAAACAATAAGAACATATACAATAGTAATTAGATACAGAGAAGGACCATCTATAATTGCACTGTTTGGGAAAAAAATTGCTGCAAACTAGTAGAGACAACAATTGAGGGTGTGGGTATGTGATAAGTGATCATTATGACAAAGTTTAACCAAAAATTATCTTGATTGGAACTGGATCGGAGATTTTCCTCTGTGACACTGCTGCCATGAAACTCAATAAAAGGAGGAAGAACTGTAGGAGTAATCTCCTTAGTTCGCTGGGAATTTTTTAATAAGCAACCCCAAGTATATAGGGTTGCCATTCTTCCTCCCATTGTTAAGAAGATATTGAATGTTGAAGCTGGTTCTCCTCTGGGATGGAGAAAATGTGTGGACTCTAAGGCGCTAATACATGTTGTAAGATACTTTGGAGCTAGTGGAGTTTTTGAGAAAATGGGATTTACAAAAAAAATCTAGCAGGACTGGCTAAGTCTCTCTCATGTAGCTAGTTGTATTCTAAACTTCCATAATCTTCCCACCCAAAGTAGGTTTAGAATAAACAATACCATAGTTTTCTATATGAGAATAAATGTTGGTTTATTTTTTTATATATGTGTACATAATTATCGTTCACACAACCATTTTGCAGATGTCTAGCTATTGCATTCAATTATGTTGAATGCATATACATATTTTTCTTTTCATTTGTTTGTATCCTACACATACTTGGTCAATTATCTCCTTTATGGTCAGTACGAGCACTATTCTCAAGGGAATTCCTCCTTTAGGATCAACTACTGTCTCTAGTGTAACTTTGAACTTCTCCAAGACCTAGTACCCCAGGATGTTAGGTAAACTTGACTCAAGATAGAGTCAATGTTGACTAGGATAAATAGTAGTGGTTTTGGGGCACATGGTTTTGTGAACCCATGGTTTAGAGCCCATGGTATTGCATGTAATGGAACCTATAAAAAGGTTGGGAAGACTTCATTGTAATATAGGCTTGGAGGTGAGCGGTGAAGGCTCACTTGGCCGGATTGGCCAGGGTTGTGGCCAATGGTTAATGAAATTTCATTGGTTGGTTTTTTCCCCGGAGTTTGGGGTTTTCTCGGATAAACATCTGTGTTTATGTTTATGTGCTTTGTTGCTGGTTATGTTCAATTATTTCTCTCGGTAATTATTTATGTTCTCCAGTAAATGTTTCTAACAAAAGGTATCAGAGCCATGTTTGGTTTTAGAGAAATGCTTCTAAAGCCAAGGGTTTGTATTGGCCTGATGCAAAGAGAGATTAGCGCAGAGCTTGGAAACCGATCCTAGAAAAGGGTTTCATGGTCATAGCCATATGAAATCGATTAAACATTCTGGAGGTGAATTTTGGAGGTGGCTTTGAATTCAGATAAGGCAATGCTATTCCCAGCTGATAGATGCGATATTTTCTTGCTGAATAAGTTGGTGCCAACATGTATGAATTTAGAATCACGTTGAGATGGAAATATAATTTCGTTGCTGCATAGTGAAACCACTGGTGCAAAGAAGCTGGATATTGTGCAATTTTTTTTAAAATTTGTCAGATATGATGTTTGAAGATCTAGTTCCGCGTGTGAAGGAGGCGTATCTCATTACATCTGACGCCGAAAAGGATCGTTAAATAAATTTTAATGATCAACAAACGTAAATGTAGGACTCTGGTGACAATCCAGATCAACGTTTCGAGGCTAATGGAAGCCATGCATGCAATGCTCTGTCGAAGCCGAGGCCATGGTTGGAAATGGTGGATCAGAAAGCCTTGATGATGTCAGAGTCACTAGCAGAGGCGAGCAACACGATCCGCAAGAACTGAACGTACTTTTGATTCAAGCGCCACGAAGGTGCATATGTGTTTCTTCCGTGGAGAATGTGGAAATATTGCTAGTGATGATGATATCAAGCAGAGAATTTGCATTATAGTCATAGAATTAGAGTGGAGCAACCATGAATACAGTGGACGTAATGGTGGCTCCGTGCAGACTGTTGTGAATATCTTTGTTAAGGATATCCATAGTTTATGCATGCCTAAATCGATTTGGGGTAATTATTAGAGCATGAGATGTGCATAAGCGAGTAGAAGGCCATCAGACTGGCTAAAGGTTTCTTGTCATGAGGCTAGAATTTTCTAGCACCCTACAGATTCAGAGAATAGAGATGTTTGATCGACATCAACGTGAGTATAACATTGTAGGGATAACAAGGCAGCTTGCATAAGACGGATGCGAGAATTTTAGATGGAAATCGATTTTCAGTTTAATAGCTGAAGATGACAATGAGAACTAAAGGATATCTTCAATGGTGTTTTCTGCATCATATGGGTAGCTTGTATACCACCTGTTTGACTCGATGGCGGTTGCCGGCTGTGTGATAAAATGTATCGTGAAATATGAGAGGATTCAAATCTTGGGATGGCCTGCAAGTCAAGAAGCTACTCCAAATGAAAGGGTCACAAGCATGTATGAGTTATGTATTTACCTGTAAAAGCCGACATGTTATGGAAAAATCCATGAGCAGGTAGAGCCCTACGTTGAGGGCGTTGTTGGCGAAGTTGAGATCTAAGTGTTGTGCAGAAAATAGTTGGACATCATCGTCAATGAAAATGACGATGATGTTCTAGCAGGAGTCTTATATTCCTTTACAGTTGGATCCCAAAAAACATATGCCAATCCGACAAAGATGAAGTCACCACATTCTGAAAAGGGAAGCCATCAAATTTTGCTGCGCCAGGAGAGGAAAGTCTCTCAAAATGAGAGAGGATATGTGTACGTGGATTGATTAATTGATGAACCATGTATCTGAAGAGAATTCCTAGAGGACTGGCAGTTATAGAGGCTGGTGACCCATGTAATCCGGTAGATGGGTTCTTTTTATATGGACATTGATTTCATATGTACAAAGCAGCAACAATGAAACAAAAAAAAAAAATATTATTATAATGGAGTTAATTTTATTACATGTAAATGGGCATACTGCTGTAAGACCTAGTATGGCATGCATACCCCTGGGTAATCACTGGTGAAGTCTGGGTTAGACCTAGGTGATAGGGGGGATGTCAAGTTAACAATTACCATGGGTAAAAATTTGAGGGGGGAAGAGCTAGAGTGAGTGGGGTTGTCTCATCTAGCAGGTTTGGTTGGATTTAGTCAATAATCCCCAAGTCAAGTTTAAGGGGGGAATTGTTAGGTAAACTTGACTCAGGATAGAGTCAATGTTGACTAGGATAAATAGTAGTGGTTTTGGGGCACATGGTTTTGTGCACCCATGGTTTAGAGCCCATGGTATTGCATGTAATGGAGCCTATAAAAAGGTTGGGAAGACTTAATTGTAATATAGGCCTGGAGGTGAGCGGTGAAGGTTCACTTGGCCAGATTGGCCAGGGTTGTGGCCAATGGTTAATGAAATTTCATTGGTTGGATTTTCCCGGATAAACATCTGTGTTTATGTTTATATGCTTTGTTGCTGGTTACATTTAATTATTTCTCTCGGTAATTATTTATGTTCTCCAGTAAATGTTTCTAACACAGGATAGGAAGATATGGTGATGAAGAGTATCAAGAAAAGGGGCATGTCCAATGTGCTACCCATCTCTACGATAATATGGTAAAAAAAATGTATAAGAGGGCTCTCTCCTTCCTCTATTTATATAAGAGGACAAGAAATCCAATGACGTAAGGTGAGGCTAAGCCTCTGCAAGAAGCTTAGTTTTGTACAAGAACATATGCCCTCAATTAAAATCAGGGCTGCAGATTTCCAGGATAAATAACGAGAATATTACAATACTGAGCAACAATACACCCATATTTGAGTAGCCATAACGCATGATAGCTACTTGACCTCACTCTATATTCATTTTGTAATAGTATTTTCTAGACAATATCTGATTTTTTCACAATAATTGTTCAATGAATCATAAGCACAATGTAGCCAAAGGGTAAATATAAAATTTCTTTAAATGTGTACTTGAAAGTTTGTTTCATTACTGCACCAAAAAAAACACTATTGATGTAGTAAGTTTAGAGCAAGATACTTATTTTATATTCTTGATTCAAACGTTGTTTCTCTATTAACGAGAAGCGAAAATGGCGAGAAATTCTACACATAAAGTTGGCAACACATAGACACCAACATGAGCCAATACTTGGCAATGATGCAACTTCACAGTTTACAAGAGAAATTTTGCATGCTTTTTAGTTGGATGAGGATCCCTAGAATTTAAAAAAATATCATAGCCATTGCCCAAGTCTGCATAAAATCCACCTCCATGTCTTCTAAATTTTAATAATGATGCTAGAAAACATCAAAGCGGGCTTCTTGGTTGAGAGAAATCAACGTAAACCAAATCTCTAAAGTTCTCGCATGGCTGTGAAGAAGCATACAAGACTGAATGTTATTCTATAATAGTTGGGATCTCTGAATTATGAATAGAAAATTCTGTAGGAAAAGAAATGTAGAAGAACCCAGGCACTGATTTGAATTTGAATGTTAGTTTTCTTTTCTAATTTCATCTTCAGATTAAAAAAACATTCGCTGATATTATGATTTATGTGCATAGGTTTTCTTGGTGTTTATGAGTGTCAAACAGGTAAATGAGATGAGCTTTAAGTTGAATTCAAGAGCATAAAGCATGAAAAAAATGTTGAACAACAACAATAACAAGTACAACAAACCATCACAATTGATCCATTAACACAATTTTTTGATGAAGGAGTTCACCCCTCTTGGGCTACATCTCCTTGGTCTAGCTTCCATGGCTTGGGCCTCTGTATTAGCTCAAATTTGAAAAAATGTTGTTTACATTCACCTGCAACTCCTGAAACCTGTTTCAATGTGTCCAAAATGTTAAAATTGGTCAGGAATGACTCTTCATGAACCAAAGTGGTCGAAAATTGCTCTAGATATGCCTCATTTAATTTTCCTAGGAAATCTCCTCCAAATCTGGAGAAAACTCCAATTAAGGCCGCCAAATTTGGAGAAACCGCCGGTTTTGGAGGTGCCTCTAAAACTTCGCCAAACTAATCTTAGAGTTAAATGCATTTTAATTAATTCAAAATCGGATTATGTGTGGTTAATGGTGCACTAAGTGTGTTTTAATGAAATCCGCATTATAAAACTGATTAATGTAATTAATCATAGGGTATGGGTTTTAAAACCGCTCTTAACTTAATCTTCGTGCTAACAACATCTCCTCTCCTCTAGTGGTTTGGTGGATAGGTCGTATGGGGAGGGGGCTAGCCCCCTCCATTTCCCTACTGGTCAAAAGTCACGAGTTTAAATATGTGTTGGAGTAATGGTCTATTAAGACTTGATGGTGTGGCTCAGCGGTATGGAGTGCATGTTGTTTAGGGGAGGTCGTGGGTTTGAGCCCCGACCTATGCCCATACTATACATATTTTGCCACCAATATTTCATAAGGTTTAAACCTTAGGGTATAATAATATTTGCGCCCATCTATTATATCCATCTGACCTTTGTAATATGAAATATATTCCACCTTTAATAAATTCAAACGCGGACTTTGGATATATGACCGATCTTTGAACTTTAATAATAATAAAATTTGAACCTTAGTACCATATTTATTTCAACCACCAATGAAATTCAACCTTGTAATTAAAATACATCATTAAACTTGCAAATTCGACCTTGGAGAATTTAAAAAAATTTCACCTTCCCAATCCAAATTGGCGAATCCTGCAGTGACACTTGTCACAGTGTCATTGGGTGAAAATGATAGAATATTCTAGAATAGTCTTTAGTTGTTTAGGAAAACGAACAAAATGCTCTATCTTCTTCATCCGGAGTTGGTTTTCGATGAAACAAATTGCGTTGGATTCCTGGCGACGAACTCTTCGCTTTCGTTCGGTTTCCATTCAATTATGAGCTTTTTAATTTTTGAGATTTAACAATGAGCACCTGATCATTCCTCCCCACTAGAAGCCTTTTCGACCCAAAAATATATTTGATTATTGATCATATGGATGAGGGTACTATTCCCTCACCCTTCTAGTCTCTATCCACTGAAATTTTCCCATTGTCATCAAATTGAGATTTTTACAAAACTTAACTTTTGCCTTGACCCTTGCGACCCTCTCTTGTTTTTGTTGACACCGTCATGCTGAAATTTCCATGAATTTGCAAAGCAAAAAGCTATTCTTGCATAAAACAACTTGTTCCTACTTTGTAATTAATCAAAGGAAACTTAAAAACTGTCTCACCTTGCACACTGTCCTCATGGCGATTCTTAACTGATCTTTCTTTGTAATTGCGTCGACTCTTGACCAAGTATTTTCGCCATTGCCATGTACCATTTGGAAAAAAAACAAGCACGTGTGGAACCCATGCCTTCTTTGTCAAACTGATTTGTTGCTTTCTCTTTGACCTTTGCACTCTCTTGCACTAACACCTTGTTTCCAACACTGCTCAACACTGATGTTGACTGCTGCAAATGTTTTACATATTGTTTATTTCCTTTCAAAGGAAACCTGTTAGAGTCCTGAAACATCTCATTACAAGCATAAGAAACTTTAATGAAATTAACTTGTTCATTCGATGCATCTTTTTGAAAGGTTTGATTCAAAACATCTCTATGTTTGATCATTAACAATGTCAAATTTTGACTTGCATTCACTATCCTCTTCATTTCTCCTACATGTATAAGAGACAAAATTGTCTTCTTCTTATGCGCTCTAATTATGTACTCAATTAAATCTTTAAGCAAGTGATAATTATTCTCATGGCGATGAAATAATGCTTTCCTATCATAAAGATAAGGACTTTCCAAAATAATACCTGATATCTCAAGCGACACCACATCAATTTCAACTTCATCAAGAAAGTTTGAATTGATGGTGAATCTTAGTATGCATTTCCTTGTAACGTGAAATTTTTCATTCCTACATATCCAACCTAAAGGATAAGATCTTGGATGTCTAACAGTTTCAAGGTTTAGCTGCTTAACCAAGTCTTAGGAAATCAAGTTAGCTTGTGACCCACTATAAAAAAGTGTGTCTATCTTGGTATGTTTAGAGATGACTCTAATATGGAAAAGTTCAATTCTTGTATCTTTATCGTTAGTGACATTGGAACAATTTGAATAACTAGTGCTTGCTATATGCTTACATTTCAAACCCATGGCTGTAATCTTTGTCTCATCTCTTCAATATGAAGCTAAGTCATGTTCAATTATAGCAACAATTTTTCCCTTCTCTTTGGCTTTCATTTTGTTTGGCTTCAACTCTGGATGAAGTTTCCAAGGATGGTATTCATCATGGCCATTCTTCAAACAATGTTTACATGTGAGTTTATCCTTCTCTCTTTTGACAGAGATATTTCTCTTTCCTCTTCCATAAAACTTGCCCTTTCCTTTACCCTTACTATCATTTTTCTCATCTATGTTTTGTTTCCTTCTTGCTTCTAAATGTGTGGCTTGAACATAAACCTCATCTATGTTTATGGGATTGAACATGAGAATAGCGTGCTTAAGGTAACTATGCAAACCCCCAATGTACTTTAACAAATTTTCTTGAGACTAAAAATTAATACCCAAAATAAGAGCTCTTCTCCTAAATTCATGAGTATAATCTTGCACACTTTTCCCTTTCAATTGTCTAATTTTTTTCTAGTCCATAATGGCCTTTTGCATGTAAGCTAGAGGATAAAATTTCCTTTTAATGGCAACAATAAAAATTGGCCAAGACATAGAAATATTACCATAGTTTTTAATCTCTTCTTGAGTCCTTGCTTCCGACCATACAAGTGCAGATCCTTCCATCCTCAAGGAAGCCAATTGAATCTTGATGTCATCTTCATGAAGGTTCTAAATTATACAATACATATTCAATTGACATATCCAATTTTCCAATTTCTTCGCGTTTATCTCGCCATTATACATTGGAAGCTCAAATTTGACATAAAGTTTGAGTAAGGGAGTTTTTCCTCTTGTGGTCTTTGAGTGAGTATGGGCAGTTTTGGTTGTGGAAGTGGAAGATGATGGTGATGGTGATGATGGTGATGGTGATGATGAGGATGATGAAGATGGTGGATATGGAGGTGGATTTTCTCCACTACCCTTTGAATCCTTTTCTTCATCCTTATTATCATTTGAAGTTCCTTCTCCATTTGGAGGCTTAGAGCCTTCTTCTGCCATCCTAGCAGTAAATGCATCAAACATAATTTTAACCATCCTCTTTATGTCATTGAAGTCTGTCTTGACATCATCCTCTTCTGAATGAACTTCAGTTTCTCCAACACCTGACATGATGGCTATGGATTCAACGTCAGTTTCTGGTGCAACTTGTACATCCCCAATATCATCTTCTGGTGCAACTTGTACCTTCTCAAGTTCAGCTAGAGATAAAACTTGAGGTGCTTCAGGTGTATCTGGGAGTGAAACTTTGGGTTGAGATGGTGCCCTTGTGGCTCTCCTTCTTCTGGTCCTAACCTCCGGACTTGCAACCAACAATTTCCCTTCACCTCCCTGCAACTTCAACCTTGTAAGCATCACAAACTTGCAACCATTAAAAGACTACTTTCACAAACTCAAGCAAATCAAGAAAATAACCTTAGAAACAATGGAAACCTTTCAACCAGGCTCTAATACCAACTTGATCTGAATTTGAATGTTATTTTTGCTGTGCTAATTTCATCTTCATATTAAAAAAACATTTTTTGATATTATGCTTTATGTGCATAGGTTTCCTTGGTGTTTATGAGTGTAGAACAGGTAAGTGAGCTAAGTTTTAAGTTGAATTCAAGAAAATAAAGCATGAAAAAAAAATGTTGAGAAAAAAAAATAACAAATACAACAAGCCATCACAATTGATCCATTAACATAGTGTTTTGATGAAGGAGTTCACCCCTCCTGGGCTACATCTCCTTGGTCCAATTTCCATGGCTTGGGCCTCTGTATTAGCTAAAATGTGCAAAAAATGTTGTTTGCATTAACCTACAGCTCCTGGAACCTACTTCAATGTGTTCAGAATGTCAAAATCTGCCAGGAATGACTCTTCCTGAGCCAAAATTGGTCAAAACTTTCTCCAGATATGCCTCATTTAATTTTCTTAGGAAATCTCCTCCAAATCTGGAGAAGACTCCAGTTAAGGCCGCCAAATTTGGAGAACCCTCCAGTTTTGGAGGCGCCTCTAAAACTACGCCAAACTAATATAGGAGTTAAATATAGTTTAATTAATTCAAAACTGGATTATGTGTGGCTAATGGCGCACTAAGCACATTTTAATGCAATCTGCATTAGCAAATTGATTAGTGTAATTAATAATAGGTTATGGGTTTTAAAATTTCTCTTAACTTAATCTCCATGCTAAATACATCTCCGCTCCTCTGGTGGTCTGGTGGATAGGTCGTATGGGGAGGGGGCTGGCCCCCTCCATTTCCTCGCCAGTCAAAAATCTCGCGTTTAAATATGTGTCGGAGTCATGGTCTATTAAGACCTGATGGTGTGGATCAACGATATGGAGTGTGCGTTGTTTGGGGGAGGTCGTGGGGTCAAACCCCAACCTCTGCCCATACTATACATATTTTGCCACCAATCTTTCATAAGGTTTAAAACTTAGGGTATAATAAGATTTGTACCCATATATTATATCCATCCGACCTTTGCAATATGAAATATATTCCACCTTTAATAAACTCAAATGCGGAATTTGGATATATGAACCACCTTTGAACTTTAATAATAATAAAATTCGGACCTTATTACCATATGTATTTCGACCACCAATGAAATTCAACCTTGTAATTAAAATACACCATTAAACCTGCAAATTCGACCTTGGAGAATTTAAAAAAAAATTACCTTCCCAATCCAAACTGGCGAATCCTACAGTGACACTTATCACAGTGTCATTCAATGAAAATGGTAGAATATTCCATAATAATTTTTTTTTTCTTTTCTAACTAGACTGCCATGTCACCATTTTGTCTTGTTCTGTAATTTTTTTAGCTATTTAGGAAAATGAACAACATGCTCTATCTTCTTCATCTGGAGTCAGTTTTCAATGAAACGAATTGTGCCAAATTCCTAGTGACGAGCTCTTTTCTATCATTCAATTTCCATTCAATTTTGAGCACTTTCATTTTTGAGATTTTACACTAAGCACCTGATCAAGCACACCCCAACATTGCAACACAATCATCTGTCCTTTTAAGGATCGAGAGAAAGATTGGTTAGAAATTTAATTTCCACAAGGGAAAATAGAGTCGTGTATGCCTTTGAGAGAACATATTTAGAACAAGGGTTTTTTGTTTCCTTCAATCCCTTAAAATCATGGCTTCAAGACACACACACCAGAGCTTCCTAGAAGGCTATAATAAGATAACCCTTTCAATAATATTTAGCAAGGGTGAATAAATACTAGTAATTTTCCCAGATCCATTGACTGGGGTATAGATTGTAAGACTGAAAAATGAATACCCATTTCCTATTTATACAAGGCATTGATAACTATAACTGTTACCATGGATTTCCTTTAAAAAAATAACCACAATAATATCAAGCATGCTTAGGCAAGAGAAACCATGTCCTTTGGCTTTATGGCATATGCTACATGGGAGATGATAGTTATATGTCCTTGTGTAGATGGTATTGAATTTGAAGGTATAAATACATTTCAAAACTAACTAGCTTATTCTGAAGAACTCTTCTTGTTTATGAAGCAATAATAAACATCTTACCACACAACATAAGTTTTATTTGGCTACTTCGCATTTAACACTGGGACATAAATGTCCTGCTATGCCACATAAGTCCTGTTCGACTATTTTATATTAAAACTCCCTATTGCAATATGCCTGAAATGAATGCAACATGCCTCCACAACATCCCAAGCCATGGAACTGATTTATCTGGCATTCCTACTAACAACTAAAATTATTTTCTTATTGTATAATAGAATAATATTCTTTCCAAATAAGCCCAAAACAATATAAGCCAAGTGAAATGATACTAAATTTGGCTGCTTCCAAGCATTGGAATTGTGCCTCGACCACCTTTGGCACTCAAAAGTGAACTTCTAGTTAAATTTGGAATATATAAAGGATGTTGTTGTAAAAATAATGTTACAAAATACCATTAAGTGAATGTGGTAGACAAAAGAGACTTGTATTAAAAATTATGATAAACACTTGAAAAAGGAGCTGAAGTTATACATTTATAGGGATAATCGAGCCACAAATTCAACAATGAGTTTGTTTCGCCTCTTTTGGACGCAGGTTAAAGTTTAGTCATTCAAAAGCTAGATTTTTTGACCCACCATTAGCTATCATACCTCTTATAATTTCCAAAGTGAGGTTTGATGGCATAATGAGGAAAATCAAAGCACATCCAAAGCTGGTTGTCACCTTTATGAAAATGCCAACTATTCTTCTTTTACTTTCACGGAAGCATTAGGTCAAGCTTCTAAATGAGGTGAGTTTTGAGCCTTTATTAGAGACCTAAAATTGTCCAGAAATAAGAGCATTTGTACATTGTTTGTCTAAAGTGATTTGATACTGGTACTAAGAAGTATCCAAGGGAAATCAATAATCCATCATGAAGGAATCAAAACCCTAGGAATTTTAATATTAAGAACCTTTAGCATGACAAGAATACTAATGACGATGTCAATGATGAAGTAGGAATTTCCCTAGATCCAAAGGATTAGGTTATCAAGGAGGCATAACGACTTTGGAAATTAATATAAAATCTTTGCTTACAGTCTAGATTTTGATTTATTGGGTTTGGTTCTATTGATCCATTAATTTTCCCTTTTTCATTGTATCATATCTAGTTCTAATGAGTATACTCTTATAGAATTCTAGATATTTTGTTTAATTATCTGTGAAACCAATAGCTCAAGAATCCCCCACAATTCTAAAGTTGTATATGAACATGGTATTCATTAGGGGAATTTTGAGGTATAAAATGGGCCTCCTAAGGAAATTATAAAAAAATACTGGAAATAATAAAATAAGATTAGATTGCATCATTAAATTTTAGAGGGAAAAAAGAAAAAAAAAAACTACTTTTTCAAATCGTATTTTCAACTTATCTCCCTATGGGTTTACTCAAATTTCGAGAGGGAACACTTGTTGGAAGCATAATGTGATTCCTCATCCAAGGAGTACCCGTGTTTCATACTTTTTATGGACCTTGACACACGAAAAATGAGAAATACATAAAAAAACGTGATTGCAATCACATTTTTTCATGTATTTCTCATTTTTCGTGTAGCATGGTCCATCGAAAGTATGCAATATGGGTACTCCTTGGATGAGGAATTCACACTAGTGAGAGTGGTGTGATAATTAATAATTAATTCACTAAATATTAACTCATTAATCAACTGAAGAATATATCAGTTAACTACAGTGCATGGACAGTTCAGTGGAGACCAGTGGAGAGTTAGGTGAAAGAGCAAGTGTGACTATCAGTTGTGACTATAGTGATGCATTGATTGCATCCAAAACTCAGTGGAGATGCCAATGAGAATTGCGCAGTAAATCTTGGAGAAATTCGAGTTCATTCAAAGCCATTCTTCAGCAGGGATTGCGCAGTAGAGGCAGGCTAGCAGGTGGCAGAGATCGATGCATGTATTTGCTAGATCAGGGCCTGATTAGTGTGTAGCAATTGTATTGTACTGAGAGCTTGATATGATCATATTTGTATGAGGATTGTTACATGATCTCTATGACATATATTATATACATATAGTTGGGGTTTTAGCTTCAGGCTTTCCCATTAAATCACCGTGTTAATGTGTGTGAATTTTTATGGTTTCATGTGTGCATTGCAATTGATTTAATTTCCGCATGTGATGATCAATGGTGGAATAGATTCTGTATTGTGCCTGAAGTTAAAATAGTGTGTGATCAGGAGAATCTTGGATATATAACATATTAGTTATATAATTTCTACACTTTATACCATTTATATATTGGGACTTTTATTACTGATTGTTGGTTCAGATAGTGAAAGCCTTCATCATTCTCAACATATCTCTGCATATTGAATTTTAGATTCTATTAATCCCATTCTCATTTCCAATTCCTTACAATGTTTCCATGAGAAACAGAGACAAAGAGAGTTGTTTCTACACTAAAATATCATATTTTACCTTAAAACAATGCACATCAAGGGTTGTTCATCTCTTAGGACATGAAATGATGTCCAACATGAAATTAAATTTCATAGTTGTGTAATTTAATCTTAGAGGTTCCATGGGGGATAACAACAACATTCTACTTATTTGATTTATGCTTTATTTTTGTTGGTATTTTCCACCACTCTTAGTTTTTTTCTATGTTGTAAGTGGACCTGTAGTTTTCATCATTAAAACATGTAACTTAGATAAGATGATAGGATGTAATGGAAATGGTAAATACAAAAGAGGGTAGAAAAATCTCATTTCCTATACTCCTAGATCTCACAAGAAAACTCATTAGTGATACCTCCATCGACGCCGACCCTATGCTTTCTTCCTTCCTCCAATCTATATATTCTGAATGCTGCATTGGATGGTATGGCATTAGCTCTAGTACATATGCATTACTATGCAAATATTGAAACTTTGAAAATATTTGACTAATGCCAATGCAGGGGAAAAGTACTTATCAAATGTAATTTTTAGTGACATCCATTGTACTTATCATATGCAACACACTTTATTTTTCTACATTGTAGATTGAAGTGTTGGAGGTCTTATAGTCTATAGTGGTTAGTAGAGATTGGTCTAGATATTTGGAATCAAATACAAATCAAATGAAAACTATGAAGTGAGTGATCTTGAATGATGGCTAGTGGGTACAACTCAAATAAAAAATGTTGAGTTCACAATTCCTACAGTGGAAATGATTGAGAAAAATTCAAAATTATGTTGTCGTCGATGGTATTCTAAGGAAAATCAACTGCCATTATTCATTGGAGAGGCCCTACACTACTTTTCTTTGAAAAAAATGAGTTCATTATATAGAATAGGAGTGATGAGTTGAATACCTCTCTCCATATGGAAAAATTGAATTTACCCAGAAATGGGGTTTGGAAGGGTTGGGGAGGTTGCTACTTCCATAAACGAAGTTTGGAGGGGTTGAAAAAATACCCAGTTATAGATAATTATAAGGTGAATGAGGGGATCAGAAAAGGAATCTCAAGATTTATACTCCAGAGGAGGTGAGGATAATACAACAACAATTATTTATCCTTTCAAGCATAGTCACTTCTTCAACATAAAAGAGGCAAGGAACAATAAATTGATGGGGGGTGAAGTAGACACTAATGCATTTGATTTTTCTTCCAGTGTGCTTAAATTCCTTTCTTAATTCACTTCCTCTATTTCTATGTGACACATTTTGATTTTGTAGCTTAGAATAAATACCATATTAAAATTTCACATGCACATATGCATAACACTTGTAATGAGAGGAGGGAATTTTGTTATAGTATTCAATGTTTAATTATCAATAAACAATGATATCTCCATGAGATAGAGATGTACGTTAGACAAGTGCCACTGGACAATGAAACCATAAAGAAAATAAATGTTAATTATGTGCTTGAATCACTTAATAAATGCTTGTAACTCAAAATTACTTAGTATTTGCTAGTGCAGTTTTGGTATGGTCATGTTGGTGGTTGGTAACTTATTACTAGACTTACATTCTATGCTTCTTCAAGGACAACTTCATTAATGTGAAAATCTTCTTGGTGACTTGGGGTCCTTGTTTTTATCTCAATTCTTAGTTAGGGATTTGACCTCCTAGATGCTAACTATGTAGCTTGGCATCATTTCCATATCAAACTTTCACTTGCACATACGCAAGACAATTGTAGAGAGAGCGGAGACATATGATGTATTATTCAAAGTGTGTGACTTATCAATACAGAATGAGATATATGTGAGAGAGATGTATGGTATAGAAGAAACACTGCATAATGTAGCCATGAAAAAATGACATGTGAGGATTTATGAGAGCCTCAAATTCTAAGCCCATAGGAAGTATGGTATAATTATGTTAAGGGACCATTACGTATTCTGGTACTTAATGGGTTAACAAACTGATTTATGCATTCCTAGAAGTTAGAATGAGGTATATTGACCTGCAAGCCATATTATATTCAGTTATCTTAACTATTCCACCTTAATTCATTGACTTGCAGATAAAATGGAGTTACCATAATCTTCTCCTTGGGAGGTTTCGAGTAGAAGTTTGGGTTGGTATGCTCTCAATGTTGAATTCTAGACATAGCTGTTAGTTTTTTCCTCACACAAAGAAAACAAGATGGAAATAAATTAATTAATGTACTCATGGTTGGCTTCCTATGTATGCGTCTCTGTGGCCTCCAATTGCACTTCCTGCATACTTACAAAGTGCTATTACGACACTCTTTATTTTACTATAATTATGTTTCATGTAATGATTTCTGATGCCATGTATAGTCAACCAAATGATGTTATTGTTGTATTGTCACTCCACAAACTTAATGCTAAAGGTCCCGATATGATATTATTTCTTTTACTGTAATTATTATTTATCTAGTGATTTTTTATGCCAAGAACACTCAACAAAATGATGTTTTTGTATATGATAAGTTTGTGAGTCAACTTCACTGTATTGTCACTCCATAAATCTAACACCAAATCCTTGGTCCAAGGACATAAAGACTCTACAAGTTTTATGCCAACCCTTTATTGAAGGGAATGTACATTCTATGCATCCAATATTTACTTTATATAGGAATAAAAATGTTTTTGAAAATCTATTTATTCCATTACCTTCCAACCGTAAGTGAGGTCCCTAATTATTCCCAACAATTGTACCATTTATGGCTATCAATAAAAATTAAATCCAAGCCAAAATAAATAGAGTATTCTCCTCACACTATCAAGAATGAAGGTTTATGTTTTTCGGTGCCTCCCAGTGTGTAGACTAGACGTCCTTGGGGCTAAGTAGGTCTAAAGTTTTGTTTCTTTGGAATCTATTTCTATACTTCTAAGTTTCCTCTTTATGTTTAAAAAGAAAAGAAGAAAAATATATAAGATTACGAGTCACCAAATATTAGCTTTCTTGTTTAATATTTTCCTATAATTGAAAGAAACTGTACTGCTTATCTGGAAATTAATGAGTCACTTTTGTGGAACCTGATTACATTGCTTTGTCATATGCAAAGAAATCCCATTGTATGATCTGCCATGATTCCAATACCTGATAGGATGCATGATTTCTTTATCCATCATAGCAGTTTACATTATTACTGACACCTTTGTAATACCTAGACATTGGTGTTGAAAGACTCGTTTACCTGATAATTCTAGTTGTGTAGACTTTGAGTCATAAAGATATTTTTGTACCTAGAGTAATATGAGTCCAAAAAGAAAATGATGAATTTCGAGAGCTAACTCATTTGAGTTCACTATCTTAGCATTAAGTAATAACAAGGAGTACCAAATCATATCATAATTGGAGATTTAATATGCAAACAGATCTTCTGCTTTTCAAGGATCTAGCCAAAATAAAATGACTTATCAAAGATAACTATTCTCACAGAAGCTTCAATAAATGTAACTTAGTGCTAATAAAGCCTACTAAGTATAGACATATCATATAAGATAAGGTAGTAGTTTCTAGTTAATGTCCACAATTAGCCATGGAAGGGTAAATTATCTCCATTGTTTTATGGAGATAAGGGCACTGATCAAAGGCTGAGCCATATTTTCAAATAATTTTATAATAGTCTATTTGATTCATGTAGTTTTGTGTTTGGAATAGAGTAGTGCATATTTTGGGTGTGGAACCTAAAGTTAAATACTGTTTAAGGGTCCTACAAAATAAATCCAACCTCAAAATCCTAACAAGACCAGGTCAAGGATGGTGGTTGAGTGTAAAGCAAGAAAAATGGTTCATAGGGCCTATGGTTCAATCCTAAGGATGTCTAGGCCAATGGGGTCTCAAATAAGTTCTTGGAACACACCAAGATTTCAAAGAGTTAGTTCCTTCACAAAATTATTTAATTGAACCCCTGCTAGTAGAAAAATTTACAACTAGCTGAATTAACATTCTGACATTCTTATATCTACTCCCTGTCTTTATTGAAATATCAATAGTTTTTAGATGAAGGCCTATTTAGCCAATTTAATGTCTTAAATTGTTCAACATAAATCATCAACCGAGGTTAGTAATCTAATGAAGTGTGGTGCACTATATATGCTTAGTTAACCTTCTTCTTACTTCGTTGTGTATGTTTTTATGTTGTTTTGGGGGGTTTTGTTCTTTATGTCTAAAGGTTAATTTTAAGGAATGAGAAATATGAAATGAATCAACTGAATCTAATGAAGTTTAAGTGTTAAAAATAATTTTGAAAGAAGGAAGAAAAGGAAGTGTTCTTTAACTATTCTAATTTGCATAAAAATGAATCAACTTTAAATGGCTAGAATCCGATCTAAAAATAAAGTATATGCTCTAATGACTTTGAGCTTTTCGAAATTAAAGTTAATTCTAATCTATCTTATTTTAGTTCTACTCCATAGATTGAAATATGAATCTTATGATTAAGAATTGAAAGGACAATGCTAATCTAAATGACAACAAATTCAAAGGAAAATCGACTATTGTATGATCAACTACTCAAGCATTCAATATGGAAGTATGACAGAGTCACCCTCTTGACATGAATTACAAGCAATTGATTACACTTTAGTTTAAATATTTAATCTAAGAAATCATTTAAAAAACATGTAAAGGAAAGCAATTGATCACACTTTGGTTTAAATATTTAATCTAAGAAAGCATTTAAATTACTGAATATTTTAAATACTCAAACATCCAATTTGGAAGAATGACAAAGACATATTCTTGGCATGATTTACAAGCATCTAATTATACATATAATTGAGGATATAATATAGGAAAGAAATGCAAAGGCATGTAAAGGAAAACTCAATTATTGTATATTTAAATACTCAAGCATCTGATCTGAAAATGGAAGTACTTGAAAATGTGTTCAAGGTATCCATTTCCATTTAATTAAATGTGTGCAAAATTCTCCATGTCTTGCTGATTAAACAAAGTGTTTTTGGTAACTGTTTATGAGTTTATGTGTGAGGGAAAGTTAATTTAATTTTTTGTTTAACATATTAAATCAGAAATACACAACAAGATAACTTCAACATAACATGACACAAATGTTTGGTGAGCAGTTCATCCCTCCTGAGCTACGTCTGTTGGATCAAGCCTCCCAAAATGAGCTTGTCCTCTTGTATTATAATGCTCTCAAATGAAATAAAAGTTTGAAAATGCCCCAATAGGAAAATCTGAATGAAAATACAGATTCAGAAGACATGAAAATGCTAAAAATTCCTTTCCATATTCACTAAACAGTGAAGAATTACCATAAACAATGCTTTCTTCAACAAGGCCCTAATGGCTCTTTGAACTCATTTGAAGCTTTTCGGGCTGTACAAGTCCTAAAAAAGTTTTGAAACCTCTTCCATTAGGTTCATAAGGTCAAAAATAGCTGAAAATGGTTTTTGGATCACCTCAAACAGTGAGGTTCAACTCCAGATAACTCCATTTCCCCAATGGCCCTAGTGGCTCTCCAAGCTTCCTTGAAGCTAAAAAGGTTGTAGAACACATCTAATACCTTTGGAACCTATCCCAATGGCTCTGGAATGTTTAAAATAGTCTAAATTGGTTTTTGGTTCACCTCAAATGGTTAAGCATAGCCCAAAACAACTCCAACTCCCTCTTGGCCCTAATGGCTCTCATTGCTTCCCTGAAGCAAAAGGGGCTGAAGATAAACTCTAATGGCCCTGAAACCTATCTCAATGGCTCCAGAATGCTGAAGAAAGCCAAAATTGACCAAAATTTCGTCCAATTTGGTCAAATATTGGTGAAGTTATGAGCAAAAACAATATTTTTCCCAATTACACTTAAAAACCCCACTAAATGTGGGATAACTGCAGTTAAGCTAGATAAATTCGACCTAAATCCGAATTTTTGGTGGGCGCTCCAAATTTTCCGCCAAACCCCTAACCGTGGCATTTATTTTTGGATAAGACTGGGCATATGTCATGGATTTCCGCGCGGTAATTTAAATGTAAGGGTTAACATGCATGTTTTGTTTTAATGCCGTGTGACTCATTTAACAAGGCTGGCGGTTATCGTTAACAAACCCATGCAAATAGGTATGGAAGGTAGGGCCTTTTCTCTTGGATAACGATCATGGGCCATTGGCCATGTGGTGATAGGGGCTAGCCCTTCGGGGCTGGCCCCTTTGTTCATCCACCCATATGTTGTTTAAACCATATACACAATCCTTTGCTACACAATGTTAAGTAATGCCGAGTAGTGGAGTTGGTGAAGTCTTTCACCTGCATGCTGAAAGGATCATTGTAAAAATCCCGCCGACGCCGAATATTTTACCCGACCTTTTCTGGGCCATGTGGCGGCCTCCGAGCTTGCCATGTGGCAACTTCCCATTGGCCACAAAAACTCAAAGTCAAACTGCCAACGAATAACATAATGCCAAGTGTCATAATATGGTTGGTCCAGATGGGATATTTCTTGGAATATTCCAGGGAATATTTTGAGGAATATTCTTGGAATATTTCTTGGAATATTCTAGGAATATTCCTTGGAATATTCTTTTTTTAATAATTCCAAAGTCTAAGTCAACTCTGGTCAAACTCAGTTTTTTTGCAGTTTATTGAAAACTTCAAACTTGCATAACTTTCACATACGATGTCGGATTTGAGTGCCATTCATGGTGCCAAGATCGTATCGTCGAGGCCTATTCGGTTGTTCAGGTTGCAAGTGATTTTGAACACTTTCAATTTTGAGCTTTTTCCATAGCTCAGACTTGAGCTCCTGATCACACCTCCCAAATGAGAAGATTTTGGACCCCAAAAGCTCATTGAAATGAGTAAACTGAAATGTACAACAAATGAGAGAATAAAAACATCCTCTTCTCTTCAGCCTTCAAAATTTTTCCTGACTTGCCAACTGTCCTCATGGCGAATTTTTGTTGAATGAGCCATGTACTTGTGCTAAATCCCGACCAAGTTTTCTTGCCATACCAATCTGCCATTCTGAAACCAGAAATGACCCTTGCTGAAATTTGTGCCCTCTTTACTTGCACGCTTTTCCATCTCATGGAATCTTGCACCGCTTTGCACCGACACTTCGTTCTCTGCACCAATCGACACCAAAGGTACTTTGTGCAACATACGACATCAACAACAAGTTGACCTGAAATGTGCTATATAATTGACACACAAAATCTATAACAAGTGTGAACACAATCGACACAAGTCAATAAAAAACAAGATACATCTTGACAAACACATGTGTATGTATCATGTACAATGAACTCTATACAGTTCGCTATTACACATACAACCTCTATGTACATGTGCAATTTCAACTCTTCTTTTCAAATACCAACAAGTACATCATCCCAAAAACATGTGGGTGACTAAGAGCTGAACCAAAAGACATTGCTGCAATATAAGTGAGTATAATACTCATCTTTTACACCTCCATGGCGAAATTTTGCAACAACAAAGAAATTCCTTCAACTGAAACTGCTTTTACATGCAATCTTGCATCAAAATTTTCAACTAAAATACATGCATACAAAATCTGAAATTTGCATGTACAAAATAAGCATGAATTACTACATTAAGAAGTTAATCCACTTCCTACCAAGCCAAATCCATGGCGTATTTTCCTGCTGCAACATTTCTACATGTGAATCTTCCAATTCCACATCGATAATGGAATCCATAGATCCACTTGCGCCAATCTTTTTATCATCTAGCTGCATGTGCTTTGGATGACTTGTTGGATGAAAAGTCCAACAATGAGAGACATCATTTCCCTTCTTTTGACAAAATGTGCAACTCTTGAGCACTTTTTGGGAAATTTTTCTTTGCCTCTTCTATTTCCTGTGTGCTTTCTTTTTCAACCAACATCTTGAAGTAACATGGTTAAATCCACCACAAAATGTGCAACAAAAATTTCTTTCATTTGAACAAGCAAAATTATCATTATTTGCTGAAACATAATCAAATTGATCATGTGAATAATTATACCTCTTTTGCTGCATGGAATGTCCATCCTTTTTGTCTTTGAAAGACGATGAACTAGTAGAGGAGACAACTTTCTTTTTCAGACTTACATCGCAGTTCTTGTCTTCAAAACTGTTTGAACTTGAATGCTCGCCATAATCAACATGTTTACCCTCTACTTGCTACAATGATGGCTTAAAACAATGGCAATCATCCTTAAAAAATTTTTGACATATAATAATTTTAGAGCTTGGAATAAAGGTTCTCTTTAAATTTTCATCACATGCATTCAAGGATTTGGATTCTTCGCCATTAAACTGCATATAACCAAGACCAACATTCTTGGGTTGCTCCACAACTGAAATAGAGTCAACCATGCCTTGTGCATGTGTGCCCAAACCTTTTCCTTCATGATAGCCCACCTTAAACATTAATTTGGACCCTATACAACTTGTATGTTTTTCAAAAGAACCAACACACTTTTCAATTGAGGAAATTGAAGACAAGTTGGAATGGTTTACCTCTTTCTCACGCTTGTTCTTGGAAAAAGCTTCTTGAGCTTGAAGTAGTTGTTTCTCCATGTCATGCAACCTTTGGAGAATTGCTTCCTTCTCTTCCTTCATGGTCAACAATTGTGCATGAAGCTTAGTAATTTCTCTTTGATCCTCAATTAGAATCTGCACCATGTCCTTCACCTTAATGAAATCATTCTTCATGTCATCATTGAAGGATCTCGTGAAGGAGGAAACTTCACTTGTAGAAGAAGTTGACATTATGTAAATGGTCAAATTAACAAAAAGAACTTCCAAAGAAAAGTTCTCAAAGCTTTCCAACAAATGACAAGCTTTTAACCAAATGTCTTTAAAGACCCTTTCTTATTCAAGCATCCATAAAACAAAAACTCCAATAGCTTTTGTAGCAAACAATAACCAAGTGGGTTTATTTTACAAAGATAATCTTGAGGTACTTTGGGGTAAGGAAATAGCCTACAACTCTTTTTTCCTTTCCAAGACTTAGCTATCAACAACTATCTTTTCAACTCAAGCAAACTCATACAATCAACCATTTTGCAACCAATAAAAAAATCAATATTTTACATTGTTTTAACACCTTTTGCACAAAAATAAATGCTCAAATTGAGCTCAACCTATGCTTCGATACCATCTGATCTGAAAATGGAAGTACTTGAAAATGTGTGCAAGGTATCCATTTCCATTTAATTAAATGTGTGCAAAATTCTCCATGTCTTACTGATTAAACAAATTGTTTTTGGTAACTGTTTATGAGTTTATGTGTGAGGGAAAGTTAATTTAACTTTCTGTTTAACATATTAAATCAGAAATACACAACAAGATAACTTCAGCATAACATGACACAAATGTTTGGTGAGCAGTTCACCCCTCCTGGGCTACGTCTGCTGGATCAAGCCTCCCAAAATGAGCTTGTCCCCTTGTATTATAATGCTCTCAAATGAAATAAAAGTTAAAAAATGCCCTAATAGGAAAATCTGAATGCAAATACAAATTCAGAAGACATGAAAATGCTAAAAATTCCTTTCCATATTCACTCAACAATGAAGAATTACCATAAACAGTGCCTTCTTCAATAAGGCCCTAATGGCTCTTTGAAATCCTCTAAATATTTTCGGGCTGTAGAAGTCCTAAAATAGTTTTGAAACCTCTTCCATTAGGTTCAGGTCGAAAATAGCTGAAAATGGTTTCTGGATCACCTCAAACAGTGAGGTACAACTCAAGATAACTCCATTTCCCCAATGGCCCTAGTGACTCTCCAAGCTTCCCTGAAGCTAAAATGGTTGTAGAACACCTCTAATTCCTCTAGAACCTATCCCAATGGCTTTGGAATGTTGAAAATAGTCAAAATTTGTTTTTGATTCACCTCAAATGGTTAAGCATAGCCCAAAACCACTCCAACTCCCTCTTGGCCCTAATGGCTCTCATTGCTTCCCTGAAGAAAAAGGGGCTGAAGATCAACTCTAATGGCTCTAAAAACTATCTCAATGGCTCCAAAATGCTGAAGAAAGTCAAAATTGACCAAAATTTCGTCCAATTTGGTCCAATATTGGTGAAGTTATGACCAAAAACAATATTTTGCCCAATTTCACTTAAAAACCCCACTAAATGTGGGATAACTGCAGTTAGGCTAGAAAAATTCAACCTAAATCTGAATTTTTGGTGGGCGCTCCAAATTTTCCGCGAACCCCCTAACCTTGACATTTATTTTTGGATAAGATTGGGCATATGTCATGGATTTCCGCGCGGTAATTTAAATGTCAGGGTTAACAAATAAAACACGCATGTTTTGTTTTAATGCCGTGTGACCCGTTTAACAAGGCTGGTGGTTATCGTTAACAAACCCACGCAGATAGGTATGGCGGGTAGGGCCTTTGCTCTTGGATAACGGTCATGGGCCATTGGCCACGTGGTGATAGGGGCTAGCCCTTCGGGGCTGGCCCCTTTGTTCATCCACCCATACGTTGTTTAAACCATATACACAACCCTTTACTACACAATGTTAAGTAATGCGGAGTAGCAGAGTTGGTGAAGTCTTTCAACTGCGCGCTGAAAGGTTCATTGTTCAAATCCCGCCGGCGCCAAAAATTTTACTCGACGTTTTTTGGGCCACGTGGCGGCCTTCAGGCTTGCCACGTGGCAACTTCCCATTGGCCACAAAAACTTAAAGTCAAACTGCCAACGAATAACATAATGCCAAGTGTCATAATATGGTTGGCCCAGATGGAATATTTTGAGGAATATTCTAGAGAATATTTTGAGGAATATTCCTTGGAATATTCTTTTTTTAATAATTCCAAAGTCAAAGTCAACTTTGGTCAAACTCAGTTTTTTTGCAGTTCACTGAAAACTTCAAAATTGCATAACTTTCACATACGATGTCAGATTTGAGTGCCATTCATGGTGACAGGATCGTATTGTCGAGGCCTATCTGATCATTCAGGTTGCAAGTGATTTTGAACACTTTCAATTTTGAGCTTTTTCCATAGCTCGGACTTGAGCTCCTGATCAACATCCAATATTTACAAGCATCTAATTATACATCTAATTGAGGATATAATCTAAGAAAGCAGTGTAAAAGCATGTAAAGAAACTAAGACAACTGTTTTCTCTAATGCCTCAAACATAATCCAATTTGGAAAATAGAATAATTTACTTTCTTGAGATGTTCTAGGTAAGTAAAATGTTATACTGTCATTCTAAAACTAATACTAAGAAAGAATTCATAAATCTAATCTATGAAATGATAAACAATTTAATCTAAAGAAAACCTGCAAAGCAAGATAAATCTAACTTATGAATTGAAAAATAGAGCTAATGAAATTAAACTAAAACAACTAATGAAAACCTACTCCTGTGCAGGGGCCCTTTGCGACAGAATAGGTTGAGATCCTAGCAGACTATACACGCATTAAGAAGAAAACTGGAACCACAAACACGATCTTTGTATTATGAAAAAGGACAAAGTCTCAAAGCATACACAATGTTATAGAAAATTAAGACTGTCTTCGGCCTTCACACAACCGGTATTTAAACAAAATTAAATATAACTGTTAGGAGCTAATTCTGCTTACAGATTGCGATTACAATTGAAACATAGAAGAAAATTCTAAGTGGTTAACTCTTGATTTTCTATGTCAGAGCAAATCAAGATCTCTTCGTTCTTGGATCACTTCCTTTGACCGCACTTTGACCTCGATCATAGACACCTTTATCTATTGAATTTGACCAGGTGGATAGGACAAAATCCATATATGTAATATTCCTAATTTGCGACAGCAAATTGGAATATTCCATTTTGTTTAGTTTTCCGCCTATAGTTTGCAAATAAATAAAAAGTGAGTAAAGAGGGTCTAAACTCGCTTTTATGAAATAAGACATCCACCTAGTAGCACAACGTTGTGACTTAAGTGGGGGTCAAGGGGGTGACCCAACACCACGTGGAGAAGGGGGACTATGTACACTCTAGAAGTTTCTCCAAGCTTCTGGATAAGAATGTGGATAAGGATGAAGATGTGGAGGAGAGAGAGAGGCTACATTTGGTTTTGGAGGGAAACCAACACTATAAAGATGGAGGAGCCTCCTCATTTGAGACATGCTTGGATTCTTGGATTATTGATTATTGAGTGAGACATTTGTCTTTCTTTGGCACGCTGGCTGTTTAGCCCGTCTGCTGCACTGTTTAGTGCACCGAGTGTCTCCGTGCGGAGATCTCACCCTTAGCCTCGAGGGACTTCGAGTGCCTGCTCAGGCAAGGTTATTTTCTTAGCATCATCCTCCAGGACAGCGTTATTGTTGCAGTAGCATAATACTGTGTTGTAGGGTGTTGCCGTGGTGACTTTACGACACCACCTCCTTCTCTTGTTTTTCAGAGGGAGAGTCTCTCTTTCCTTTGGAGGATCAGATTGGGAGATATTGGAGCTTATTATCAGATCTTGGCATCAGGCCTATATGTTCTTCATGGTATACTACGCAGTTCTTTCCCCAGATCTGCGTTATTGCTGAGGGAGCAGCATTCCAGGGTTTTTGGCATCATTTTGGAGTTAGATCTCTGATTGAGGGTGATCCTTGGATTGGCCAACCAATCCAAGTATATTTCTGATCTGATACTGAAGTTTGCTTCAAAAATTCTGAATCATTCTTCAGATCTGCTGCAGTAAAACTCAGATCTGCTCCGGCATTTTCATGTATTGCTGAAATCCCCAAGGGGAAAGTAATAAAGAGCCCTTTGGGCATTTTGTCTCATTATAGATCTTTGTTTTCATGTATTTATCAGTTTCAGATCTGTAATATAATAAATATAAGCTTCAGCCTCCTGGAGGAAACGCTGAAGGGTTTCTGGATCAATCTTTGTCTTGCAGCACCTCTATTTTGAGGGGTTTCCTATATAAAACTGTTGTTTAACCTTTCTGAAAGCCTATACCTTGTTCTAAAACTAATTCTATGATTATTTATAGTGTTATACATCATATTCCTTCAGAAAATACGCTACCCTTGCTTCAGAAATTTCTGCATATTCAAAGTCTTGGGAAATCAGGGTTTTTATTGACTAGTCGGGAAGGAGGAACTGTTTAACTTAGAAAAACGACTTTTTTTGAGCTGATATTCGACATGGAAGTCCCTCTTGACCTATTATAACATATCCCATAACCGTGAGACGTCATTTTACGCATATTTCCTTATACACTCATTTTAGGGCCAAAATCCTCACTTTTCCCCGCCTTTTTGCCCTTAAAAGCTGAGTAAAGGTTGCTGCTGTTATTTATTTCGGTTTCGGAGCATTTTCAGACATATTATATGATATATGAAGCCATCATAACTGAAGAAAGAATTTTTCAGGCATGATCTGCTGAAGAATCCCTTCTGGGATATTACAGTGGTATCAAAGCATAATTCTGGCTCAGCCTGTGGAGCTAGCTATCTATGGAAAATATGAGGGTCTCACAAAAGCATGGTCATGTACCCTTTGGAGATTATTTCCAAGAATGGAAGTCCATGAGGGAAGACTTCAAAGCAATTTTGCCCTTCAAAGATTACTGTCAGCTCAGAGAGGATGGAGTTTCTAGCATACAGAGTTCAAAGTTGCAGCATACTACTGGAAGATCATCTCTTCCCATGCATGAGGGATCCACTAGTCCCTGTGAGTCTAAGCCCAAGAATACCGGAGCGGTGAAAAAGGATAGTTATTTCTTTTTCACATCTAGAAAAGATACATCCACCTTTGAGGAGGTCAAGAAGAATGAAGAAAAAGAAGAGGAAGTACCATGCGCTTCCAATTATAATCGAGAAGAAGAGATCACATCACCTCTTGAGGAGGCTTGTGGAAACATTGTCACACTTGTGGAGGAGCAGCCACATGCATCGACAGTTGGGGCAGCCAACACTTTTGAGGATGGGACTCTTGTAGATCAAGGGTCAAATCTCATTGCTACTATAGAGCAGCCTGGTTGCACTGCGCTGTGCAACATGGAAACACTCAAGGAGGAATCAAACCATCATTCTCATGAGCCATTGTTGGATTGTACATTACATTGGAGGTTGGGGTTTGAAGCCTTGAAGATGGATGGTAGACATCTTGGAGTAAGAAATCCTTTCTCCCTTCAAGATGACACTTTCTCAATGAGCTCCTCTCAGCTCAAAGAGAAAATTCTACTTTCAGATCCAAGACCTCATTGGTTTTGGAAGACTATGGATGAGAGGGAGGTCTCAAGGAGAGATCTCACTGGAGATGCACTTCAAAACACCATGGGGTGCAATGAATTTCTTCCCTTCTCACAAGAGCAGATAGAAGATGGAGGACATCTTAGGATGGATAACATCTCTCATGCTTGTGTTGGACATCCCTTGAGCCATACACATCATGATGGGAGGTTTTTGCCTACCACCTATTTGATTCTTGATAGGGTCTCATTGATCCTTGAAAAGTTTATATTTCAAAATCCCATGAAGTGCAAAATCAGTAATTTGATTTGGGAGGATGGTAGCCCTCATGGGAGGAGTACCAGGATGAGGAGAAGAAGGAGGCATCCACAAGTGATTGAGTGGATGGGGATGATGAGCAAGGAGCTAGGAGGCTACTTGCAGATCTGTGATACCGGGCAGCAGGAGGCTTGGCTGCGCTGGTTACTCTTGAAAGAGTTTGGCCATCACTTGGCAAACACTCTTCCTAAGAGTCGGAGGATGAAGGAAAGATGGCGGGATACTTGCATCATTGAGCAACATAGAGTATGGATGCATGGTGTTGATATGATACTCATATCATTCATTGTGTCTTCATCACATGATTGGTATGATGGAGGTATGGGGAGGCAACACAATGTCTTGTTGCTTGGTTTGTTTCTGGGAGAGCAAGGGCAGATTTGCTCTCACACTTTGTATGATGTTGCAGGAAGAGGGGATGGCACTATCTCCTTGGTCTATGATGATGATTGGGAGGCACTTCCATCTTGGGAAGAATTCCATATTTTTTGCAGCATTATGAGAGGAGTCTTTGACAAGGAGCATGTCAAAGAATAGAGCTTTGTATTGACAGGAGCTTATTTGCATGAGCTCACAGCGCTGTCACCTTGGAGCAGAAATTTATGGATGAAGTGTGCCCAGCAGAGTTATGGTAGATCTATAACCCATAGGTCCCAGGATCACTTCACCTTTGTTGCACTTGATGGACAAAGAGGAGGTAATGAGGATAAAGACATCTATGGCATATTCTTCTTGACTTGGATTCCCAAGCATAAGGAGGATTATCTTCTTGCAGCACATGGTTCTATGGAGGACTTATGTATGGACCCATGTACCATCTTACTTCCAGCCTATGGTGAGGATTTTTTTTATACATTCATTGATTTGCACACTCTTACCATTCTTATGCAGTGCATTGCTTCACAAGGGGGCAAGCTTGTCACATTGCTCCATGGGTTGTATTGGGCCAATCTACATGATGGAGGCAGCCATCTCTTTTGTGGCCTTGGGAAAATCTTTTATCACCGCATGTATGTTTATTTGCTGCACCATATCATGTATCATATGAAGGCATGCATGGTTAACATAAACATTTTTCCTTGTACTCTTATCAAGTAGCAACTTGTAAAACTGCACTGTACTTGTTGGGGAAGCTGTTGGTACCTCTTTTCATCACCTGTAACCTTCAACGTTTCCTTCATTTTGCTGCTGATCATGTCTCCATTTGCTGATATAGATCAGATTTGTATGGGAGGCTTGATTATGAGGGAGCCACATGAGCTGGATGTGTCTTTGAGTTTGAAGAATTCTCACATTTTCTGCACTACATGTTCTAATGGGGGCACGGGAGGAGGCATGGCCACCACTACTACATATGTGTTCTCTTTTGAGGTGGGCCATGAGATTGATAGTCATCCATTGTACAGCCATGGACAAGTGTTTGGTCTTATTTTGTTGTCACATTCAGCCATTTACTATCCGTTAGTGGATTTGATGGATCTTGTACATTGCTTGCCATGTAATTTTCTGGAGTTGCAGTGGATGAAACTGTGTTGTATCCTTGTGAGAGATTGTTTGCATCATGTATCATCATGTAAAACCTTCAGCAAACCTCTCATTTGGATGTTCCATGATGAACATGTCCTAGTCTTCATGAATGGTTTGTTTTGGGCCAACTTGTTCTTCATTGATGGAGGAACCTTCTTTGGAGGATTTTTCCTCACTTTGCCATTGGAGGGCAATGATTTTGCAGCCCAGGATCAGCACACACTCTACACTTGTCATGAGTGGAGAGAAGGACATCATGGGGTAAGCTATGATGCTTGCCAAGTTCAGATTTTCCGCCCACCTTCATTACCGGAGCTTGAGGTGGAAGGATATTTTCAGGAGTTGCCTTGTTGGGAGGTGGCTCATTTTGTTTGGATGATTTCTTGGGGACAAAGGATCCACATGGAGGAGATTTTCCTCATTATATTCCAGACTCCATGCCTTGAGTGGATATTCTTTAGTTCTACCCTTGCAGTTGATTGGAGAGAGGTGATGAGTTGGTACACAGTTGATGGGCCAGCGTACACAGTCATATATGCAGAGTAGCAGCGGTCATGGTCTTCATCAGTCATAGCCAGAGGTAGTGTGCAGTCCGAACCATGGGACTTGGGCTATTATTGGCCATGGTGGCAATGGGATCTGGGAGGATTGTTGGTTGGTTGGTACCATGAGAGATCGGTTTGGGATCCTGGCATTGAGAGATCCCTTCATATCAGGGTGATGCAGAGTACAGGGAAGATTCAGTGGCGCATTTGGGACCCATGCATATTTTGCAGTATCAGTGGAGAGCATCCGCTAGGAGGAGACTTGTTCAGGTAGTTGCTTGAGGGCAAGCAACATTTTGCTGGGGGGGACTGTAATATTCCTAATTTGCGACAACAAATTGGAATATTCCATTTTGTTTATTTTTCCGCCTATAGTTTGTAAATAAATAAAAAGTGAGTAAAGAGGGTCTAAACTCGCTTTTATGAAATAATAAATCCACCTAGTAGCACAACGTTGTGACTTAAGTGGGGGTCAAGGGGGTGACCCAACACCACGTGGAGAAGGGGGACTATGTACACTCTAGAAGTTTCTCCAAGCTTCTGGATAAGAATGTGGATAAGGATGAAGATGTGGAGGAGAGAGAGAGGCTACATTTGGTTTTGGAGGGAAACCAACACTATAAAATATGGAGGAGCCTCCTCATTTGGGATGCTTGGATTCTTGGATTATTGATTATTGAGTGAGACATTTGTCTTTCTTTGGCACGCTGGCTGTTTAGCTCGTCTGCTGCACTGTTTAGTGCACCCAGTGTCTCCGTGCGGAGATCTCACCCTTAGCCTCGGGGGACTTCGAGTGCCTGCTCAGGCAAGGTTATTTTCTTAGCATCATCCTCCGGGATAGCGTTATTGCTGCAGCGGTGTAATACTGTGTTGTAGGGTGTTGCCGTGGTGACTTTACGACACCACCTCCTTCTCTTGTTTTTCAGAGGGAGAGCCTCTCTCTCCTTTGGAGGATCAGATTGGGAGATATTGGAGCTTATTATCAGATCTTGGCATCAAGCCTATATGTTCTTCATGGTATACTGCGCAGTTCTTTCCCCAGATCTGCATTATTGCTGAGGGAGCAGCGTTCCAAGGGTTTTGGCATCATTTTGGAGTTAGATCTCTGATTGAGGGTGATCCTTGGATTGGCCAACCAATCCAAGTATATTTATGATCTGATACTGAAGTTTGCTTCAGAAATTCTGAATCATTCTTCAGATCTGCTGCAGTAAAACTCAGATCAGCTCCGGCATTTTCATGTATTGCTGAAATCCCCAAGGGGAAAGTAATAAAGAGCCCTTTGGGCATTTTGTCTCATTATAGATCTTTGTTTTCATGTATTTATTAGTTTCAGATCTGTAATATAATAAATATAAGCTTCAGCCTCCTGGAGGAAACGCTGAAGGGTTTCTGTATCAATCTTTGTCTTGCAGCACCTCTATCTTGAGGGGTTTCCTATATAAAATTGTTGTTTAACCTTGCTGAAATCCTATACCTTGTTCTAAAACTCATTCTATGATTATTTATAGTGTTATACATCATATTCCTTCAGAAAATACGCTACCCTTGCTTCAGAAATTTCTGCATATTCAAAGTATTGGGAAATCAGGGTTTTTATTGACTAGTCGGGAAGGAGGAACTGTTTAACTTAGAAAAACGACTTTTTTTTGAGCTGATATTCGACATGGAAGTCCCTCTTGACCTATTCTAACATATCCCATAACCTCGAGACGTAATTTTACACATATTTCCTTATACACTCATTTTAGGGCCAAAATCCTCACTTTTCCCCGCCTTTTTGCCCTTAAAAGCTGAGTAAAGGTTGCTGCTGTTATTTATTTCGGTTTCGGAGAATTTTAGGACATATTATATGATAGCTGAAGCCATCATAACTGAATAATGCATTTTTCAGGCATGATCTGCTGAAGAATCCCTTCTGGGATATTACAATATATGGATCATTTTGAAGATGCCCATGTGGCTCGTTCCTTTATTCGCTCCTCAAAACCCGTCAAACCATAAAAGTAGCTGTGGAAGCAACAATTAGCTGCAGAATAGGATGCGTTCTATAGCTGAGTTACAAAAATCCATTCAAATAACAAGAACATCAAAATATAACATAGAGATCATTCAAATGAATTCTCTGAGATAAAACATGTCATTTATCATTGATTGGAGTTTATGGATTTATGAAAAGGTAAGGAAAAGTGATGAGAAAGGATGTCAGATAAGGGACAATTCTGAGGTTCAACATACCCCCACTAAGAAGCCATTGCATGTCCTCATGCAATTTATAAAAAATGTGAACTTCCTTCTCCTATTGCATTTGTTTAGACACTTCGGCTAATACATCCATTTTTCTCTCCTTTATTTTTATTGAAGTGATTGCCATCCCGGGCTTCCTCATAAGGAGTTTGTATTTGAGATTGATGATTGTCCTGTTCAGTGATTTGTTATTTCTTTTTAACTTTCTGTTCTTTTTGTACCATAGTCCCAAATGAAAGATGGTGTTATCACTAATGAATTTCTCCAATTGGGTCTGCTGCTTTAAAGCTTCATTCTCCTATTTAATATGCCTATTCAATAACTCTAGCTCATAGATTTCTTGTTTAAGGATGTTAACCAGAGGTTCTTCTGGATTGATAGGCAGTTATGGATTCAATGCTGCATTCCTTTTCTCCAATGACTCTATATAGTCATATATCTCTTGCTGTGCTGGGTCTATGCCTGGAGATCTTCTGCTGAGACTACATTCAAAATTATGTACAGGAGAATTTACAGGGCTATGTGGATTAGAGACATTGATGGGTGATGGAACTAGAGGTTCTTCCTCTAAATTCATAAAATTTATTTCTTGTGATGGTGTCCTCTTCACTGACCCTCGGAGTCTAGAGCTTCTCCTCGACTGTAGAGGTTTTAAGTTTTCTTCACTTGTAACCTTGCTCTTATTTTCTATTTTATCTCCTGTCTTAACTCTACCCCGCTTCTTGTTTTTCATCAATTCTGCAAGGGTAAGTTATTCTTCATTTTGCTGTAGTGGATGTGAAGGTCTGTCTTCAATGTTTGTTTCAATATTTTTTCTTATACTTTTCATAGTCTTGTCTTCCTTAGGTTTCTCTGGCTCATCTTGGAAATGGTTTCTGATCAGAAAATTATCCCAAGAATCTCCTATTCTTTACAAATGGAATTCAAGAAGTATTTTTACCAAACCATGATGGTGCATAGTGTTCTCTATAAACTAAATTCTCTTATGTACACTTGTAGACATTATTTTTAATCTATTCAGTAAAAATAAAGGAAGATTTATTTCACCATCCTCCAAAAATTTCATTAACAACCGAATATGATACACAAACATGCAACCAAATCTGCCTTCACAAGTGATAAAATTCTATAAAATTAAAAGCATGTTTCTCCATTTGTTCTTGGGTGCTGAGCTAGGGATGCATTTTTTGTAAACAGAAGTATCCATACCTGGATTTTTGAGGAAAACTCTCCATGCTTCACTGTGAAATTCTTTGTTTTTGAACCATCTTTCATCAACTCTTGGTAGCTCTGTAGCTTCAGCTATGAATGCCTCGGTCACTAAAAATTTTATGTCTCCTATTTCGACTTTCGTTCCATCAAAATACCTCACAAAATACTTAGTGATATCTTTGTGGAAGCCATCAAATTTTTCTATAAACTTGAGCCACTTAGCCTTCAACAACATCTCTTTGATATGAGGATAAACCTCCATGTATTTATCTCCCATTGGCTCAGTCCTGACTATCAAACCCATATCTTATGTCATGAAGAGTCTAGCCTTCAGAATTATCCCTCTCTATATGAAGTGAATTGGGTTGCGGATCTGGTGAAGGATGTCGAGGGTTTGTAGGAAAGTACGAATGAGATGGATATTTGATGGGGTTTTAAGAAACATAGATGAATAGGTTACGACAACAAGACATGACCGTTTAATCATAAATGGGGGAGTCTGTTATGGATTGTTATGTATATGATGCTGATGATGTGGTCGATCTATGACATGATATGAGTCCAAATCAAATAAAATGATGACATATTGAGGCAACATGTGATCATCTACATTATACATGCTAATTTTTTTGAACTTTTTATTTGAATAAATTTATGTAACTTACCTTTAGAACTAACCTTTTGTTGCTATTTCCTTGGTGTTGATTCTTCAGGTATCCTTTAGCATGATGATCTTCAAATGGAGTTCTCGATTTCCTATGCTCAATATTCTTGCTTCAGTAGGCTGTAAAAATGTGACAGAGCTGCAGAATGTGGTATTAGCTGCAGAATGGAATGTCAGCTACAGAATGGAAGTATTTCTATACTAATTTTTATTGCTCTTAGAAAAGAAAGGGAACAAAGTTTTTTGATTTTTTTTTAGAAATGGAATGGAAAATATAAGATGTCAGAACTCTGATTTTCATCATATATTTTTTGTATAAGGATGCCAATCATTGATTGGTTTTCACACTTATACAATTATTATTATTATTATTATTTTGAATTATATATATATATTATTTATTATATATATATATATTTTTAGATATGAAAAATAGAAAGACTAAGTTGGGGAAGAAGAAGGATTCTTCTTCACTAACTTCATATCAATATTATCTTGGAAAATTTTGATAAACTCTTCTCATGAAATTGGCTTATGATAGAATTTTAATCGATGTCCATTCACAAGAAGAGGTACATTTTCTTCATCAATTGTCCTTATCTTGACTTCTCCATTGTTAAATATTTTTTCAATCTCATAAGGCCCAAGCCAATGAGTCTGAAACTTTCCTTGAAAGTCTTTAAACTTTGAATCGAGCAAAATTGCCCAGTCCCCTGCTTGAAAATTTTTCTCCTTTATATCTTTATCATTCCATTTGGACCTTTGCTATTGGACTAGACTAGTTCTTTGAATTGTATCTTGCCTGATTTCATCAAGCTCATTAAGTTTCTCCAATCTATGCTTTTTGACTGCCATCTTGAAGGTTTGGATCTGAAATTATATAGGAAATAAGACTTGCTTCCCATAAACAAGTTCATAGGGAGTATGTGTTGTTGTATTCCTCCATGTGGTCCGGTAGGCCCATAAGGCCTCAGGAAGCCTCTCTGCCCAATTCCTCCTGTGTAGATGTACAATCTTAGTGAGAATTCCTTCGATCACTTTATTGGTAGACTCCACTTGACCATTTTCTTGTGGATGCTAAGGAGTGGATTTTCTATGCTTGATCTTGTAGTTCTCCATGAGCTTATCCACCAACTTGGATGTAATCTGGGATCCCTGATCTATCACAATTTCTCTTGGAGCCCAAAACGAGTGAAGATATCCTCAAAAATAAATTTAACTACATAATTTTCTTTAGATAAATAAAGTGCTTTACCCTCTACCCATTCAGTGACATAATTAGCACATACCATAATATATTTCTTTTGATTAGATGGTGGATTGATTGGTCCAACAAATCCAGGGCCCATTTTTCAAATGGTTCAATGAGTACTTGAGGTTGTAATGGCATTTCATCTATAGGAACATGTTTCCCCATTCTTTGACAACTACCACACCTTTTGACATACTCCCTGGTATCTTTAAAGATGGATGGCCAAAAGTATCCTAAATGAAGGATTTTATATGTTGTCTTCTTACCAGCAAAGTGTCCACCACATGGTTTATCATGACATGCATTGAGAATCTCAGGAATTTCGTCTTCTCGAACACACCTTCTGATGATGAGATCTAGACCTGTTTTATCAATTCATTATAACCCATGAGTAACATGCACTTGTTTGAATAATTATTCTTTTCTCTCTAGGAAACAAGTGTACAGGTAACTTTCCTATGACTAAGTAATTAGCAATATCTGCAAACCAAGGAGTTTTAGTAGTTATTGCAAAAATATATTCATCATGAAAATTATCCTCAACTAGAGTATCATTTTTGACATTTGAATTCTAGACAAGAAATCAACGACTGTGTTTTTTTTTCCAGGTTGGTCTAGAATGGTGATATTGAATTCTTGTAGGAGTAATAACCATCTTGTGACTCTGCCAGTAGTAATAGATTTATTCATTAAATATTTGATTACATAGTGATTTGTATGAATAAAGCTTTCATATCCAGTGATATAATGTCTAAATTTATTGATAGCATGAACAACAACTAGGAATTGTTTTTCAGTTACAGTGTAATTTAACTCAGAAAGAGTCAAACTTTTACTTGTGTAATAGATGTCACAGGGGATAAAATATTTTTTTCTTAACACAACTCCCAGAGCTGTATCTAAAGCATCTGTTGAAATGTGAAAAGGTAGTTTCCAATTTTTACCTCTTAAGATGGATGCTTCAGAAATTTTTATTTTTAAAGTTTCAAATGCCAAATGGCAATCAAGATTCCAACTGAATTCAAAATCTTTGGTAAGAAATTTGAAGAGTGGGGATGCTATTTTAGTGAAGTTTTCTATAAATATTCTATAATACCCTGTGAATCCTAGAAAAATTCTAACATATTTTTGACTACCTGGAATTGATAAATTGGAGATGACTTCAACTTTGAATGAATCAAATTTAATTCCATCACTCGAAATGTGATGTACTAAAACAATTCCTTCAGTAAACATCATAAATTTTTTTTCATGACTTAATGAAAGAATTTCTTCTTTACATCTTTTAAGAAACTTTTCCAAATTTTCTAAAGCTTCTTCAAATAACTTCCCATAAACTGTAAAATCATCCATATATACCTCCACACAATCATGTATTAGATCAGAAAAAATTCCTAGTACTTCCCTTTGGAATGTTGCAGGTGCATTGCACAAACCAAAAGGAAGTAATCGGTAGGATTAAGTTTCCCATGGACAGGTGAATGTGGTTTCATCTTGGTCTTCAGGTGTTACCTGAATTTGATTGTAACCACTAAAACCATCCAAGAATGAGAAATACTTCTTTCCTGATAATGTATCCAATAATTGATCTATAAAAGGTAAAGGAAAATGATATTTTAGGGTAGCTTTATTCAACTCTCAATAGTCAATGCATACCCTCCACTTACCATTCTTTTTAGGTACAATCACTAAGGGAGAAATCCACTGACTCTCTGAAATTAAGTATATGAAGTTTACATTCAACAATTTTTGCAATTCTTCTTTCACAATTTCCCTAAGATTTGGATTCATTCTTCTTTGAGGTTGTCTGATAGGTTTAAAATTTTCCTCAATGTAGATGTGATGTATACAAGTCTTAGGAATAATTCCTTTCATGTCAGTGTATTCCCATGCATATGCAGAAGAATGTTGTTGTAATGTTTTGATTAAATTTTCCTGTTGTAATCTTTCCATGTTTTTGTTTATGTTCAAAGGTTTTCCCGGAAAGATTTCAATAATAGAGTTACCAAACTCTTCCATAGAGTATAGAGACATTTGCCTAGATGAAAAATATTCAATATTGCATTGTTCTTGAAAATGATCATGTTCATATTTTGAAGATGATTCAAATTTTTCTATTGAATTTAAGATTTGACTATCTTCACTAATACTTTAAATAGTAAAAAGAGGTTGTATATCATTGTCATCATCGATCTATCTTTCATATTTTAATTCTATGATTGTTTTTGCTGGAGGATATAGAGTGAATTTATTTTTTGAGTTACCATTAGAGATATACATGTCACCAGATCTACAACTAATGAAAGCATCAACTGTAGCCAACCAAGGTCTTCCTAATATTAATGGATGTCCTCCTAGATTGTTCTTGGGGGTTAAAATCATAAAATCGACTGAATACTCCCAAGGGTATAAGGATACTAAAATGTCTTCTAATACACCATCTGGCTTGATTACTGATATATCTACTAATTGTAGTAATGTAGGTGTATACTGAAGATTTGGAAGCTTGAGTTATTCCATGGTTTGTTTGCTCATGATGTTTAAAGCTGCTCCTAAATAAATCAATGTATTTTGAATTTCAATACCATTGATATGTGTTTTTACAACTGGAATTCCTGGATCTAAATATTTTTGTATGGCAATTTTTCCCATCATAATGTCTGCAATTTTTCCTACTAGTTGAATTCTTTTTATTTCTTTTGTTTTTATTCCTGGTTTCTTCATGCTCAACTCTCTTATTGTTTTGGATAGAATTGGAATATCTTTAATGGCTTGTAGAAACGGAATTTTGATACAAACATTTTTCAATTCATCTAGAAAATCATAATTGGGAAACATTATATGTTTTTATACCCCTTTATCAACTTGTAATCTTTCAGGAAAAGGAGGGTTAGAAATAGATACTGATGGTTGCTCTATGATAGGAGTTGAGTTTGTTGGTTCTTTTTGTTTTTCATTTTCAGAATTCTGGTTTTTAAAGAGATGTTCCCTGTTCAAAACTTTTATTTGGCTGTAGAGAGACTTCTTCAATTATATCTTGTTCTTGAATAACAACATAATGCTTTTTCCTCTCTAATATTCTACTAGATCTAAGTTGAACATCATTAAGATCTAGTGGAGTAATCATGTAGGTTGGAAATTTCTTTCCGTCTATAGTGTAAGAATTTTGAGGAATTTTATTATTGGGGTTTAGAAATGGCTGGGCAGGTAGTTGATTTGGTATTTTCGGAAATGGTAATGAAAGTTGTGGATTTTGGTTTTGGAGTTGGGGTTGTTGATTCTGTTGAGGAATTTGTTGGGGATGATAGTTTGGATAAGATGGAGGATATTGGTAGTATTGGGAATATCTACCATATGGATTTTGCATTCCTTGTGCCCAAGGTTGAGGTTGGGACCAAGGTTGTTTCCAAGAATTCCAATTATTTGGTGGGGGATGAGTATACATTTGGTTGTTAAAACCTTGAGTTTGTGGCTCCTGACATGGTATTCTAGAGACAAAGAAAAGAGGTTCTACTATATTTGAAGTTGCTTCTTCTTGAAAAATAACCTTAAGACCTGGAATTGAAGGGAAAATCTTAGTTTCATGATTTTCTAAGAAAATCACACAGGTCTCTATGACTTTTACATCAAGAGGACATTCTCTTAAAGCATGCTTCTTTCTGAATTTAGGATAGAAAATAGCTAAGGCATCAGTTTCGGTTTTCTACTTGTTTTGCAATTTAAGGGTGTCTATCTATTCACTAAGACTCCATAAAGTATTTGTTTTAAATTCATCAAGCATATTCCCAATTTCTTCCCTACTTACTGTTCCAGTTGCAGATTTATTTACTCTTGAAAGAGAAGGATCTCTTGGATTTTTCCTAGTTTTTTATTTTCCCCTTGAGAGATGAATACATAATTCAACAATGCCAGGTAATGTGAGTTGAGATATATCTCCCTTCCCCATCATTTTGAGAATGTGTATCCACTCATATCTAATGGCTTTTAACAAAAGAGCTTTTAAAGTATCTTGACCTAAGTTTTCCATTTTAGCTCTTTTTATGTTATAATTGAATATTTCAATTAAATCCTCCAGATTCTCATCCTCTCTTTGCATCATCTTGAATAATTCATCCTTCCGATTAATAGGTATTAAATAATCCAAAAATATTTCTAAAAATTCTCTTTTCATGTCATTACATATCCTAATAGGCTGTGTGACTAAACCCATGAACCATTTTAAAGCTACTCCTTTCAATGTTGTAGGAAATAGCTTTAGTTTTTGAGAGTCTTATAAGTAATCATAAGATCTACAAAAAACTTCAAATTCAAACAAAAATATTTTAGGATATTCACTCTTTAATCCATGGAAATTTGGAAGAATGGAAGGTGAAATATTTTTCATTGTGGCATTTGTATCCTCATCAATTATAGGAAATCCAAAAGAATTATCATTTTCCCTATTTCTTCTGTTTTATTCACCTACTCTTCCTCCTCCTATGTGCCCTCTACCTCGTCATCCATCTTTTCCTCCTCCAAACAATAAATTTTCTCCATTTATAATTTCTCCTTCTCCTTCTCCTTCTCCTCCTTCTCTTCTTCCTTCCAGTATAGATTCCTTCAGAGCTAATATAAGGTTCTAAATGTAAAGTTAACTGATCTTCCTCTGGTTCTTCTATTAATGGGATATTGAAGAAAGGTTATTCTTCTTCTTCCCCACTAGGAACTTCTAACTCTTCAGCTGGAATGTGTTCTCCTGTAGAGGTGAAAAAGGTTACTCCTTCTGTTGGAGATCTAGGGTCTTCTTCCTCTAAGATTGCCTCAGTGGATGAAGTAGGAGATCCTCCTGATTGGATTTATGACCTTAATACTTTAGGAAGTCTCTTTCTACTGAAGTATGGAATATGAGTTTGAGATGGTGGTGTAGTACTATGTAGTCTAGGTGGAGTGAGTGATGTTGTTGGAATTAAAATCCCGCCTCTAGCTATGAATCTATCCCTAGAATCTCTTTCTCTATGCATATCATTTTTTTTGGATGTAAGAAATGAGGTTACCTAATTACACTTCCCCAAAAATGATGCCAAAATGTTTAGCCAATTTAATGTCTTAATTTTTTCAACATAAATCAATAGCCGAGGTTAGTAATTTGCTAAAGTGTGGTGCACTATATATGCTTAGTAAACCTTCTTCTTACTTCGTTGTGTATGTTTTTATGTTGTTTTGGGGGGTTTTGTCATTTATGTATAAAGGTTAATTTTAAGGAATGAGAAACACCACATTAATATTCACCATTGGGTATGTTATCACTCTACAGGATCTCTGACACTGAGAAGAGACCAACAAAGGTAACCACAAACCAATATTTCACTGAGTAGCTAGCCCTAATAGGAAGGAGAGGGATATCTCCAATGGATCTTAATAAATATGACTAGATTAATGAGATATTAGGCTAGGTATAGTAGCATAGGGGTTTGATTGGTTGATTTGGGTGCTGGATGAGTGAATTAGGCCAAAGAGGTAACTAGGTAAGGGCAAATAAGATCAGAATTGCAGGCATCTGATGGGGAAAGGTAGGTAGGAAATTTAACAGTTCAAGGTTCTTAGGTGAGATGTATCAGACTGGTGAGGTGCTAAAAAGATTATGAAAATACATAAATTCTTTTTAAACTGAAGAAACGAAACAAATTATGATGATTCTCCCAAAACAGAGCATAAAAGATGTATTCTGCTTATCATACTTGAGAATTCAACATGTCATAGACGTGGAATGGAAATGGAAAGTAAAAAAAATTCATACATATGCAACAGAAGAAGAAACTATGTTAAAATACAGTACCATAAGAATCCCACCAAAATAGCTGCAACTCATCCAATATATTCCTGCCAAAATATGAATACACTAGTGTCTCTGATCAATACAACAACATCCAACCTTTGAAATGGGTAAATAAGTGAAATATATAGACATGAAACATCTTCTCCCAACCTCAGGGGTCAAATCCTTGAGTTATGGAGTTGATCCACAAAAGTCTGAACTGCAAACCTAGAGTGTAGGGAGGTCAAATTGACTCATCACTAACTTTAGTGAAACTGATTCATCAATCCTAAAAAAGAATTTTACCTAATGTATTTACCCTTAGGTAAATCAAAAGCATCATAATTTCATTTACATCCATCATTTACATTGGTAAAAACATGTTTTTCAATGGTGAATCTCAAAAAACTGAGAAAAAATTAGAAATATCAATCACTGGTCAGGAGTGCAGCGCTAGTGTCAGGAGCGCAACGCCATCTTCAGGTCAAATTTTGAAGGGGTTTCTGATGTCAAAATTGAGCTCAAGATAGCTCATTCGAAATCCTATCCTATATAGTTTCTAGAAATGTTCTTGGTTTCCAAAAATGATATGTTTTTACCCTCCAAAAAGTCAATCTACCAAGCCTGGTCAGGAGCGCAACGCTTAGCTGAAAAACAGGGCAAAAACATGATTTTTAGGGCTTTTTTTGATCTTTCTCCCTGCCAGATTGCCAAAATTTTCTTAGAAAAGTATCAAAATTGACTATTTACTTCCTTATGAATATAATGGTGGTCTTGGTTTTGCATTTGGATGCCTCTACAAGAAGCGCAACGTGTAGGGCGTTGCGCTCCTAGTAGTCTAGCTGTGCTAAAAATGTCAAAAGTTTGCAAAAACCCAAAATTTCAAAGCTTTGCTCAAAATTTGTTCAAAATTGTTTTGTGGAAGCCTGATGAAGTATGATCAGCAGTGAGAGAGGCCTTAGCAAGGATTTCAAGATTTTCTCCTTCCCTTTTCTTGTCTAGGGTTTGCCTATGTTTTTCCTCCAATTGCTTGAGTTTAATGCTACAGATCTTGTTTCTTGTGATATACCAGTTAGACATGTTTCTGAGCATCTTTTTGTCATTTTTTTCCTTGTGGAGGAGTTTCTCAAGGTGGAGGTTGACCCTATCAAGCCATATCTCTCTATCATCTTCAACCTCCTTGGAAATCCTCTGCTCAAAAGCGATTTTTTCATCCTCAATCTTCTGCTGTTGTAGAGCTCTCTTACGACCTCTTGTCTTAGGTATTTTTTTGATAGTTTGAATGTCATCATGATCAAGATTGTCAAGTGACATTATGGCCTTACCTCTTTTTTATTTGAGCAGCTTTAGCTCCAAAAGTACTTGCTGATCATTCAGCTACTTATTCTCCTGCTCAAGAAATGAAATGAAAAACTGAGCTCTATCCAAATTAATTTGGGCATCCTTCTCTTTGAAAATCAAGCTTGAGGCCTCATTATCATATTTATGATCCAATTAAACTAGGTCAAACTCTGTTTCCTCATCATGAGGGTCATCATCCTCTTGCATGACTTCCTCATGCACAACTGCCTCTTTTTGATGCTCATCCTGATGTACCTGCTTTGTTGATGAAGAAGGCAAGGCCCCTTTCAAAATATGTGGAGCAAACACCTTCCTAGGTCTCCTCTGATAGGTCATGACCTGTTTTTCCTTCTCAACCTCTTTGGTATTTTTAGTCTCTGTGACCACAAATCTACTAGATGACACAATTTGACTCCCAAATATTGATTATGGTGATGATATGGGTCCAGTAGGCTAAGCTGATGGAGGAAAAAATGCAATGGGATGAGATGAAGGAGGGATGGTTTCAACATGTTGAGCTTTTCGAGTGGTGAACACATCATTGGAAATGAAAGTATCCCATGAAATGTCCAAATGGTTCAGATGATGGAGTACAATGATTTTGATCAAAGAGTGATGGAAGAGGCTGTTCATTTTCTGATCATATTCTCTCTTATGTACTATGTAGGCCATTTTTTCCATGCACCTGAACAAATAGTATGGGATATTAAGCAACTTGACTCTTGTGAAGTGCATAAGAAATCTGATTTGGAAAGTGTAGAGTCTGGAGAAAATTCCTTCACAAGAGAAGTACTTCATGATGATTTTCATCATGGGAGCATATCTATCAAGAAGGTAATTGAAAGGGAAGACTTTCTTTCTCTAATTTTTGTACATTGGTTTGATGAATGGTTCATAAAACAAGTTATCCAAGTCTTTGGATTTAAACCACTTCTCACCCATATTAGGTATCCCTGTGGTAGTGTTGACGAGAAAATTTGTCTGGCCAACAGTAGGGGATCTCCCCGGTAGAAAGTCCCAATTAGACCTTAAACCGTTTGGAGTAGGGATCCCGTCCGGGGTGTGGGTCCGGCTACCGCTTAAGACGCCTTCCCTTCTGTCTCAAAAGAACCTGATTGAACCTGCAGACACACACTCACTCACATGATACATAATACATGACTGACGCATTAAACACGAATAAAACACTAGTGTAGCTAGGCAATAAAATAAAGCATGTACGCCTAAGGAGATGTTGTTAGCAACACGTCTTTGGGGTACTGCTTGTAAGGTAGTCTGACCACAACAGAAATAGTTCTTTATGGCGAGATGTCCCTTTACTTCTGAAAGATAAAATGAAATGCTAACAAAATAGTTCATTAACATTCATTAATAGAGCAACTGGTAAACTGAAAATCATCAATACAAACACAGATAGCTATGATGCATAAACGATGCTATAAAAAAGGCAACTTCATTAATCAAAAGATGTTCTGAAACTGTATGAGGAAATACACTTAGTGTTCACGCAGTAAAACACATAATCCAAACAAAGGGGTTGTAACAAGTATCTGTATTCACATGTATAAGAGTATAATCTTTTAATACAATGCAATGTAGCTCTTGAGTCTCCAAAAAGAAAAAGCCCTTTACACTTTCCCCGCAGGGAGTTTTATAGCACCAAACTTGCCCTTTGGGCTTCCCAACTTTTCGCCTGCCTGCCTGTTGAGTTGCCTCGCGACCTTGAAGAGGTTGCGACCTGCGACCTGTCTGGTATGTGCGACTTGCGACCTGGAGAGACAGTGCGACCTGCGACCTGGATAAATAATGCGACCTGCGACTTGTCCGAGTGGTGCGACCTGCGACCTATCTCTAACTGCTGCTCATGATTTGCTGCTACCGGGTTGTGGAGATGGACGCACAATGTTGAGGTCAGGTGCGTCAATCTGCTGTTCCTTGAGAAAATCTTTCCATGTCTGGTACTCTGCTGCTATGGGGGAAACCAGAGGAACCTCCTCCTTCAACCGATGCATGCATTCAAAAGCATTTGGCACCAAGGTTTCCCTTTTCTGTGAGATCTGGTTTGAAAGCGAGGCAAGCTTGGTATAAATCCGAGCTGGAGTGGCAATAAACTGACTCAGATGTTCTTGAGATACTGAGGGCTCGGGCGCAGCAGCGGCTTGCTTGATAGGTTGTAGAAATGACTGGATGTCCTGATCCACTTGCTCCCAGGATTTCTCTTCGTCCAATGCCACAGGCGTCGGAATGTGGTGCAAAGTGTGCATCGAGTCGATACCGTTGATCAGGTGGTTGTACGAAGAAATTACTTTTTCCAGGTCCTTAGATAGTTTGTCCTTAGATTGTATGGCCATACGGAGCTGAACCTTAGCATCCTGTGTATGAATCCAATCCCTCTTGGGAAAATTTTCAGGTGCCTGCGGGTATTGTACTGTTCAGCCCATCATTCTGTCTAAGGCCTGTGAGGCCGCCCTGAGCTGCTCGTGCACTTACCATTGGGGCGACTGTTTGTTTGATGGTGAACATTTCTCCATACACCTACATCATGGTTGCTTCTAATACTTCACACTCGTTGAAAATGGCCAGTGGGACTTCATTTACCGGTGGAGTCTAGTTTCGGAGTTGTTGAACTTCTGCTCTCAACACTGCTTTCTCCTGCTCTGCTCTCTTCTCGCGCTGCTCAGCTGCTTGCAATCTATTTTGCAGAGAGACTATTTCTCTACTCATTCTGGTTACGTTCTCTTCCGTGGCTGTGGCGAAAGCAGTACCCGCCGATGCTATCATTATAGGATTAGTCCTGGTATCAAGGACTATGTCTTTGCCCGTTGCAACTGTGGATGTGGCAGAGGGACTTTGCGCTAGTGACCTTATTTTCTCTTGCCGAATTTTGAAAGAGAATTGATCAAATGTGAGTCTGGTGAGGTCAAATACATCCTCTTCCTACCCCTGGGGGGATCTAACATTAGAGAGCTTGGTACTACCCAGAGGTATCTCGAGGGGAGTTACCTCGATGTCTTCAAGCATGTCATCCTCCCTTTCTTCTGTGTTCTTTTCCTCTTCTTCCTGTCGCCAGCGTTCAGCTTCTGCTGCTACTTCTATTTCAACCTTCCTCTTCCACTCAGCTGCAGCAGCCTGTTCAGCCTTCTTTTGGCGCTCAGCTTCTGCTTTGTCCAGCTCTGCCTTGAGTGCCCGTTCTGCTGCGGCCTGTGCCTCCTTTTCCTCCTTTTCTTTCTTGGCCTCCTTGGCCTGCTTCTTCTTCTGTGTTGCCGTTGCACTCTTCTGGCATGCTTCCTCATCCTGTTTTATCTTCTTTTCCCTTTCTTGCTGGGATTTTGCTTCTGCTTCTTTCTGTTGGATAGATGTAGTAAGCCCTGTGTTGGTCCGAGATTTCTTGGGTAAAGAGGAAGAGGAACCTCCCAACTGACGACTTCTGTCTTCTAGGCTCTGATCATCTGGATATTCTTGGACCACGTCTACTCCTGGAGCAAATTGTCTCTCAGCGTTATACCAGTTCCTTCTCTCATCTTCTGCCAGGCGCTCAATATGCTGATAAGTCCATTTGAATTTAGCTTTCAGGCAGTGTTCAGGAACTATTCTCTCCGGGTCATATGTTCGGTGTTCTAGCGCCCCAAGATGATAGCTTCTCATTGCTTCTCCCTCTGCTGCTACTTCCCTGAAGTCTTTAACTGTGCACATGCCAATGGTGAGGGCTAGCGTGGGCCACGGCTTCTTTTTGCCTTTAGACAGGACGCTGGAGAAGCCTTGAGACATTTGGAAGCATACCTCCTGAATGAGAATTTTGTCTATAACAAAGCGAGGCATAGCATGTGGTGCCTTGTAGGATCCAAAGACTCGGATGAAGGTATATCTGGGGAAAGGGAACCAATGTGCCACTTTGACTAGAGTCTCCTTGGCCCGCCAAGACATGCAGGGAGTGTCTTGGCCAAATAAGTGTCTATATAGAGAGGGGATGAATACTTGGGAGATCTGCTCTATATCCTGTTTGTACTTGGACTCCCAAAATACCCTGATTTGCAGATGAATTGCACGAGACTGCTCGGAATCCCAGTTATGTGCCCATCCCTCAAATTGTACTCTTGCGCAGACAACATCCAGTAGGTAAGAGGCCATGTAGAATTCAGAAGGCATTCCCTCGTCTGGGGCCAATGCTGCGGACAAGTTTGTCTGCATCGAAGTCATCAATATGCCGGCCTAGTTGAAACGGGTGCCATGTGTTGTCACATACTCCATGATAGTAGCCCAACTACTGCTGAAATTGGAGCAATCCGGGCGCCCGTAAAGCCTGCAAAGCATGGCGGCAACTAATTTATAAATCTTTCTCAGGCTAGCCACTGGATATTCTTGGTCTTTCTTGACCTTGAACTTCTCGGGCTCCTCCCACCATTGTTTAATAGTATCAACTATCGGAACAGCATGAGCAATAGCCCATTCTGGTGTGAAATACTCATCTGGGCGAGGAAATGAGTAATAAAGGTGGGCATATGAGCCTACGAGCGTAGCGAAAGCCCTGCCTTCGCTGTCTCGGATCAAAAACTTCTTGGGATCCGTCCTTTTTATGATCCAGTCTATAACCTCTGGGCATGGGAATATGGCTGGATCCGCCCCCGCCAGATGTAGCTTGGACCTTTTGACTGCCAAGTATATTTCCCGGTCTGGGAGATCTTCTGGGAATTCCTCTTCCGGTGTGGCGAACTCATGATACACTTGGTACCATCTCATGCTATCTTCTTTTGCAAATGTACATAGTGTATCCCTGTATATCGGGGGTGGGGATACCACGTCCAGTTCGTCAATCTCTTCCACCACTTGCTTGCCCTTCTTCCGGGATAGCGGGGGTGCCATGTCATTAGAATCTGATAAAACAGGTATGCACTCTATGTATTCTTGAAATTCACCTGTCAAATTCATAAAGGAATCCCAAGACAAGAACGACATGATGATATAAAACCAGTTACAGTTTAGTGATGGAATTTAGCTGAGACATGTAAAACTGGATTACTGGTTTACTTGGTCGCAGGGTCGCGGATTGTAAGAAGAGGTCTAGGTGCGACTTTGTGACCTTGTGACTAGGTCGCAGGGTCGTGAGGTCGCAAATTACGACCACAGGGGAAAATACGACCTTGCGACCTCGCGACCAGGTCGCTGGGTCGCTGGGTCGCAAGTCTCAGGAAAATTGGAAAATGCGATTTTGTGACCTCGCGACTAGATCGCTGGGTCGCTGGGTTGCAGATTCTAGAAGTCTGAAGAAAATGCGACTTTGTGACCTTGCGACTAGGTCGCTGGGTCGCAGGTCGCGATAAGGCTTGCCGGGGAGATTTTCGCGCGCGCGCGGCCGTGAGGTTTCTTTTCTCCCTCCTCTTGAGAATTTATAAGCTAGCTGGGTATAGGCAGAGCTGAGGAATGGTTTTAAGAGCAAGGGACAAGGCTATGAGAGTTTGAACCAGAAGTGTGGTGAGGTTGGGCATTTGTGGAAAAAGCAGGGTCACAAAACACTCAAAAAATGTAAAAGCTCAGACAAAGGGAAATTTAAAGGCCTAAGGGGACATGGATTTGGTAAGAAATGCATCATAATGGAAACAACAGGAGGAAATGGCAACTTACCCAGGAAAATCGCGCTAGTTGAGCTGTCAGAAGCATTTTCTTTCAAATCGCTGAATGTGTAAAATGCGACCTGGCGACCTCCCTTATATAGAAGGTCGCACGTGCAGGCAATTAATGCGGGTCGCTGGGTCGCAAATCTATTAATTCCAGAGTTTTGCGACCTTGCGACCTTGCGACCTGGCGACCTGGGGTCGCGGGGTCGCAAGGTTGCTGGGTCGCACTTTTCATTAAAGTTGGAGATCTGCGACCTGGCGACCTGGCGACCTGGGGTCGCGGGGTCGCAAGGTTGCTGGGTCGCACTTTTCATTAAAGTTGGAGATCTGCGACCTGGCGACCTGGCGACCTGGGGTCGCGGGGTCGCGGTTTTCATCAATAGTTTAACTTTGCGACTTGGCGACTTGGCGACTTGGCGACTTGATAGTTTCTCTTTAGTTTTAAGGGGCTCCAAAAATTTGAAATGGTGGTCTTTTTGGAGGGTGTTGTAGGGGCTACAACAAATGGCGATTCTCTGGACGAACTCAGAGTCTCTGCTGATGGTTAGTCTTGGCGGGGGGAGGGAGGGGCCTATGCTGACTGTTTTCTTTTACCTTGTGGTTGACATTTCCTAACCTTTGGCACCTTGCTGGGTTGCTCAATCTGCTGGCCTGTTCGGGTGCCGTTCAACCAAATTCATTTCTTCAGGTCTCCAGACTGGAAGGGTTGGAGAACTCCTGGCAGCTACAGGGTCTGGTACGATTATTTTGTCCTCATCGTGTTGCTCCACTGCCAGTGAACCTCTCGGTCCCGGCGGAGTCACTGCCTAGGAATCGTGAACGTTGCTCCGCTGCCAGCGAGCCTGGTCAGTACCCCGGCGGAGTCGTTACATCACCTCTCTGCGCAGGAAGCCTTTCTCAATCCCTTACCCTTTATTAGTGTGCTATTGCACTTATTTTGAATGTGCCTGAGGCACTTATTTAGATGTGCTCGTGGCACTTATTTGAGATGGAAATTTAGCCTGGGCGGATGAGGGATCCCGACTTATTTTGCTTGCAGAGAGGTTGTTCCTGGTCTGGTATGAGGACTTTGGTTTTTCCCAGATACCCTGTCGTAGCATAGAGCACCTCTTTTCCCTTCTGGTCTGGTTACCATTTACACTGCATTTTCTTTTGTGGACACCCTCTCAGACTGGCGAGGTAAGCTTTCCCGCTTGATGACTCGAGCTCGGTGATATGCTACCTTTAGGTGCAAAGAACATGCCAGCTTTTGTCGCCTTTGAGTCTATCGGAAAGGGCTTTCCATCAGTGTAGAACCTGTTGCAGTGTGCCAATTGCGTGGCTCTAACAAATCCTTCCTTAAACTTTTATTTGATTTTATTTCATTTTTTTTTTATTTTTTTTTTGAAACAAAGGTGAGACAAGAAACTATGGTACAAAATAAGATAGCCCTCTAAGGGCTGCTAAGTGAAATAGTGTTTGAGGTTATGCCCGTTTACCGGGAGGACCTCGACTCATCCTTCAAGGGTTTGCAATCTAAAAGTGTGGGATCATAACTTTTCCTTAATTTGGAAAGGGCCTGTCCATAGTGCTTGGAACTCGGAATGTTTTCCCTTATCCTCATGAGCTTTGTCCCATTTTAGGACCAGGTCTCCTACCTCAAAATTTTTATTCCCTGCGGATTTTTTATCAAACCATCTCTTGATTCGGCTCTGATGGATGGCAAACTTTTCTCGGGTCTTTTTCCTTTCCTCCTCCAACTTCATCAGGGTGTCAATTCGAGTCTGCAGGGTAGGGCATGGGGTACCATGACATTCTTGGGACAGTTGAAGGGCTGGGAGAGACAGATGAGGAGGAAGAACAACTTCTTTTCCATACACGAGAAAATATGGAGAGGTGCCTAGGGAGGACTTGGGAGTAATACGGTCAGCCCAAAGTGCATTGTGAAGGGCATTGTGCCAGTTGCACTAGTGGGACAGCAGGGTCTTTTTAATGATACGGATGAGATTCTTATTAGTTGACTCAGCTAATCCGTTTCCCTGGGGATAATAATTTGCAGAATGTTTCAGAACAATACCATTTTCCAGCGCAAAATCATATAATTTAAAAGATGAGAAGTAGGTCGCATTATCGAAAACCAAAGAAGTTGGAACGCCAAACCTGGTGATGATGGAATGCGTGAGGAATTCTATTACCTCCTGATCATTGATTCGGCGTAAAGGTGTTGCTTCGACCCACCTAGTGAAATAATCAGTAGCTGTAAGGATATACCGGTGTTGTTTAGAAGAGTGAGGTGTGATTTCACCAATTACATCCAAACCCCACTGTTGGAAAGGCTCCTCCACTGCTACTGAGAGTAAGGGGGCGGCTGGCCGTGCTTCTCGGTTTGCGAACTTCTGGCACTGGATGCATTTACGAACATATGCATGCGCATCTCTAAAAAGAGTAGGCCAATAGTATCCTGCGCGCATTATCTTATGGGCAGTAGTATCTCCGACAAAATGACCTCCAGCTGGTCCGTCACGCAGCTCGGTTAAGATTTTCTGCGCTTCGTCATTTTCCAAGCAGCGCAACAGGACCCCATCGTGATGTTTCTTGAACAGCTTACCTCGGATTAGTTGGTGAGAAGCGGCTTTGAGTCTTATTGCGCGTTTCTGCCGGGCATTAAGAGCAGGGTCCATGGTGCCTTGGGCCAAATATCTTGAAATGTCGGAATACCAAGAGGAGCTACTTTGCTGAGGCACATGGTCGCTCTGATACATTTCAATTTCTTGTTCCCAACATTCTTCTTCAATTCCATGGGAACTTTCGGCTTCTGCGGCCATTTGGCATAAGCCCCATCCTTTAACGGTGTGTGCCGGTTTAAATTTTAAATCGTATTCTTGCAAAAACGCCACCCAGTTGCCTCACCTTTCGCCCAGCTCCTGCTGCACGAAAAGTGAGCGTACAACTGGGTGTGGAACAAAAACCGTGACATGATTTTTCAAGATGTAGGGCCTAAAATGCTTGACCGCTTTATAGACCGCATAGGCTTGTTTTTCGATTTCTGGGTAGTTCAACTCAGCTCCTTGCAAATCGGTGCTCATGAAAGAAATGGGCCGTTCATCGTTGTTGCCATCTTTCTGCGTAAGGACAGCCGCAAGTGAGGAATCTGAAGCAAAAGTATATAGGATAAAGCCTTTGCCAAAATCTGGACTTTGGAGGGAAGGAGCTTCAGCTATAGCCCGTTTGATATTGTCGAAGGACTCCTTTTCCGGCAGGTTCCACTAAAACATCGCATTCTTTTTTATCATTCCCTGCAGTGGCCTAACTATTTGAGCGAAATCCGAGATGAATTTACGGACAAAATTTATTTTCCCCAAGAAAGATTGCATTGCTTTCTTGCTGTTCGGGGGAGGAATCTGAGCAATAGCTTTCGCCCGTTCTGGATCAACTACAATGCCTTGCTTGGTTATAATGTGGCCTAGAAAGTTCCCCTCTGCCACAGCGAAAACACTCTTTTTAGGGTTGAGCGAAATCCCGTACCTTCTACACCTCTCGAATATTTGCTTGAGGTGGCGTAAATGATCGCCCCTGCGTTTTGAAAACACAGTGACGTCGTCTAAATAGACCACCACGCTCTGCCCTATCAAACCATGGAAAGCTATATCCATGGCTCGTTGGAAAGTTTCCCCCGCATTGATCAATCCAAAGGGCATGCGCCTAAAAGCAAAGGTCCCCCATTTGGTCCGGAAGGTAGTTTTCAATCTGTCCGGCTCAGCTACCAGCACCTGGTTATAACCAGAGAATCCATCCAATAGGGAGAACATTTCAGATCCAGACACAGCTTGCAATATCTGTTCCATGGGTGGCACTGGGTAGTTGTCTTTGTTTGAGGCCCGATTCAGATTACGGAAATCTACGCACAAGCGGATCTCGCCAGACTTCTTTCGAACCGGTACCAAATTTGACACCCACGTGGAGTGACGAACTTTAAAAATAATGCGTGCATCCAAGAGTTTCTTAAGTTCTTTCAGAATCATTGGCTCCAAAGCGGGATGCACTTTTCTGAGTTTTTGTTGGAAGGGTTTAACGCCTTCCCTCACGGGTATCACATGTTGAATGATCCGGGTATCGTATGTACGTAGATCTTCATACGTCCAAGCAAACACATCTTGATACTTTCGGAATAATTGGGTGAAGGCCCGTGTCTCCTCATCACTACAGTCTTTGCCGAGGTTAACGAACTTTGGGTTCTCCTCTGACCCCAAGTTTACTTGCCGATGTGCCAATATGGAACTTTTCACTTTGGTGTTAGGGGGGCCGTGGAATCGGCTTTGTAGATCGAAGAGCTTTTCTAAAGACATCACCTTCTTGGGCATGGAGTTCTCTTTACATTCATCATGTTCTTTCTGCAAAGCATGATCATGCTCTGCCTCATCTATCGCTGCGTCTTTGAATATTTCAGTATTGAGCATAAAGTCCAATATCTGCTGATCATCGTCAAAAACGCGTAGGTTAGTAATGTTATCTGGCACAGAGGGTCTATATAAAATTTCAATAGAAAAATCGTCCCTCAAAGGGGTAAACCTAGCAGCAGCATTAGCCAGAGTATCAGCTGCTGCATTGTGCATTCTAAGAACAGATCTAATTCCAAATGCATCAAAACCAGAAATCAATCTCCATACCTCTTGTTGATACGTCTTTAAATGTGGAGATAAATAGTGAATAGTGTTGCATACCTGGCGAGTGATAATCTCGGAATCTCCAATTACCTGTAAGCATTTTACCTGCAAATCCAACGCTTTCTTAAGTCCGAGGATTAACGCTTCGTACTCAGCAGTGTTGTTAGTGCACTGGAATTCTAGCCGGCATGAGATTAAGTATTTATTCTTGTGAGGGTCAAGCAATATGCAACCAGCACCAGCTCCGTCATGGGTCTTGGAACCGTCATAATACAAGGTCCACATGTCACTTTCCGGCTCCTTCGGGGTAATAGGTAGTGGAGGGGTTTCTGCTGGGTGTGAGACAGAGGTGACTTGCTCCTCCGCGACAAGTGCTAGTTCAGATTGGACCTCGGGGCCTACGGAAGACTGAGGGGGTTGGTAGCATCCGAATAAGGCTTCCAGAAAACACATACCAAGCTCCTCCTGGGCAAAGCTGATGGGTTCATTAACGACATCCAAATCGGTCACGGTGTGTTTCATATATGGTTCACTTTCTACCCTGATTTGATTATTCCGCCCCTTGTAAGGAAGCCACAAGTGGGACCAGTCGGTGGCGAAATAGCCTTGCAACTTATTGGACCAGTCCCTGCTAAGTAATAGGCCATATGCTTCAGGGATATCGACGACCACAATGTCAATGCATTGATGGACCCTAGAGTCTGACGACAGGTGGATGATGACATTGTTTAATTCTCCTACGGCTCGCACTTGTGATCTATCAAGCTGTATGATCTTTGCGTCAGTCCTCTTCGGGCGAATGTTCAGCTTTTTACAGACAGATAGGGGAATGACATTTGTTGAGGCACCGGAGTCAACTAGACAGTTGTGGATGTTGAAGTTAAAAATCTCGAAGGATAAAAGGAAAGGAGGCGTGGATCCTCTAGAGTTGGTATTGATGGCATTTACTATAGACTGCACATCTGGACCGGCTTGCGCGGACGTGTTGCTCACATTTTTCGTAGCTGAAGTATTTGTGAAAGCCTTTAGAATGAGTTCTCTTTGGTTAGTAATGCAGGCCAGCTCATAGAGAGAGATGTTTGCTCTTGTTTTTTTCATATCCTCAACAATGTTATAGCTAGACTCTGGTTGAGGGCTAGGCTCGGTAGAGGTCTTTGAGGATTCTGTCGGGAGCTTACCCTTTTGACTTGCTCGGGTAATGTTGTTGGTGGGCTTCTCCGGAGCAAATTGTTTTCCGTTTCCTGGGGGCAGAATTTTCCTTAGGAAATCCCTTTTCTTGTCTTCATAAGATTTCTCGGGAACAGGTCCTTTGCTCCTTAGACTATAATTCCGCAAGGGCTGGTCTTTGGGGGTATCTGCCATGTTGATATCAATGGAGGCAAGGCTGTCCCCTCCTCGGATTATGTCAAAAGCAAGGACAGAGGATCCTGGTTCTTCGTTCGAGGGCAGATCCTCATCATGATCTGAAGCATCATCCTCCGTCACATCCCCTGGAGTTTGGTCATCTAAAAGCTGATTAACTACTATTGTCATGCTGCCAATCCATTGAGGGCACGTTTTTTCAGAGTGGGCAGCTTGGTGGAAATAACAGAAGTTATCTTTCCCTATCTCTTCCACATTGAGAGCAGTATTCGGGTTAGATGGAGGTCTGTTAGTGTTGGGATTACTTTTCCTGAAGAAAGGTTTGGGTGGTTTAGTGCTAGTTGTGGCTTCTGTGCCCTTTCTCCTTAGGTCAGTGACTTCATTCGTTAAGAGCTTGAGGGTTTTTGCCATGCTTTCAAAATCAAACGTATCTTTGTCCCTATCGGTGGTCTTAGGAGTGGAGGACTGACCTCTTTTGGTGTTAGGCTTGTGATCATCTCTCCCTTCATGATCGATGGCTCCTATCGAAAGCATGTCTTTCTCCACAGCGAGAGAAGCCTCATAATTAGCCGTAAGGGTAGCGCGAGCTTCACGTTTGACGAAAACGGCAATGTCCCTAGGGAGAGCCTTGGTATAGTAGTCAATGGTGATTGAGTCATCCAATGCTAGGTTTGGGGGAAACTTCTGCAGTATGGTAGCGAAGCGCTGGTTGAAGTCCTTAACCTTCTCCTTTTTATGACACTTGATGGTGCTCAATTCCGTGAGAAGCATGGAAGGAGTTTTATCTTCTGAAAACTTTTGCAGGAATACGCGACGAAATTGGTCCCATGAAGTGATAGAGGCACTGGGGAGAGAGAGGTACCATGTGGCCACTTTCTTTTCGAGAGTATGGGGGAACAGTCGACATGCGACATCATCAAACTGGACTCTCATGAGTTTCAGAGACAAATAGAAGCTGCTGATATGGTCTTCAGCTAAGGTGCACTTCTCAGGGTCAAAATTGGGGAGGTGTTTCTCCGGATGCCTAGGCAGATCGTGGAGTGGGCCCAAAAGATTTAATGGGGATTGAGCCATCCAGGCTAGGGGTTGTACTCTCCTAGCCCGCTGGTGTTGCCTAAACTCAGGCTCAAATTCACCCCCCGAACCCGAGACCGATGCTTCTGACTCATGACGAAAGTGTTCGTCTTGGTGTTTCCCACGGTAAATAAAGTCTCTAAGATATCCCAAGTTGTGGACATGAGGCATTATTGGGTTTGGGTGACGGTTGTGAGCTTGGTTTCCTTGGGCTCGGCCTCTGTCTCCTCTACCTCCAGCTCCTCGGCCTCTATTTCCTTCTTCTTCATTTCTGCGAGCTCTATTCCTTTCTCCTTCATTTCTGAGAGCCCTATTTCCCCATCTACATTTCCTCGCCCTCTGTCTTCTTCACCATCCCCAGGTGGGGGATGTGCCTGGTTGTTGTTTTGCTGAGTCTGGTTAGGCTGGGAGTTGGGGAAAGGTTCGGTGTCACCAAATTCTTTGCCCTCTTGGAGAATCGGGTCATTTTCCTCAACAGCATTTCCGAGGTCTTCCAACATGAGATTTACGAGCTCGGGTATGGTACTCACAAGGGCACCATTCCGAGTGATGTTCTCAGGAGGGGTTCTAGTATGGGCAAGATATTCCATGATTGGAGTAAACCGTAAATTTCTGATAAGATCGCAGGCAGCTGGGCGCAAGGCTCTCAACTGTACTCTGGTGATTTCGTAATATCGAGTCTCCCTCCCTGGGATATCTTCCAGAGTAGGAGGGACAGGTTCATTGTTTGTGACCTGCCCTTGGGGAGTTTGTGATGGAAATTTTGTTGTATGCTAGGAGGCTGCCATTCAGGCCCTCCTTCTAGCGCCAAATCTGTTGATGGGAAAATTTGTCCGGCCAACAGTAGGGGATCTCCCCAGTAGAAAGTCCCAATTAGACCTTAAACCGTTTGGATTAGGGATCCCGTCCAGGGTGTGGGTCCGACTACCACTTAAGACGCCTTCCCTTATGTCTCAAAAGAACCTGATTGAACCTATGGACACACACTCATTCACATGATACAGAATACATGACTGACGGATTAAACATGAATAAAACACTAGTGTAGCTAGGCAATAAAATAAAGCATGTACGCCTAAGGAGATGTTGTTAGCAACACGTCTTTGGGGTACTGCTTGTAAGTTAGTCTGACCACAACAGAAATAGTTCTTTATGGCGAGATGTCCCTTTACTTTCTGAAAGATAAAATTAAATGCTAACAAAATAGTTCACTAACATTCATTAATAGAGAAAATGGTAAACTGAACATCATCAATACAAACACAGATAGCTATGATGCATAAACGATGCTATAAAAAAGGCAACTTCATTAATCAAAAGATGTTCTGAAACTGTATGAGGAAATACACTTAGTGTTCACGCAGTAAAACACATCATCCAAACAAAGGGGTTGTAACAAGTATCTGTACTCACATGTATAAGAGTATAATATTTTAATACAATGCAATGCAGCTCTTGAGTCTCCAAAAAGAAAAATCCCTTTACACTTTCCCCGTAGGGAGTTTTATAGCACCAAACTTGCCCTTTGGGCTTCCTGACTTTTCGCCTGCCTGCCTGTTGAGTTGCCTCGCGACCTTGAAGAGGTTGCGACCTGCGACCTGTCTGGTATGTGCGACTTGTGACCTGGAAAGACAGTGCGACCTGCGACCTAGATAAACAGTGCGACCTGCGACTTGTCCGAGTGGTGCGACCTGTGACCTATCTCTAACTGCTGCTCATGATTTGCTGCTACTGGGTTGCGGAGATGGACGCGTAATGTTGAGGTCAGGTGCGTCAATCTGCTGCTCCTTGAGAAAATCTTGCCATGTCTGGTACTCTGCCGCTATGCGGGAAACCAGAGGAACCTCCTCCTTCAACCGATGCATGCATTCCAAAGCATTTGGCACCAAGGTTTCCCTTTTCTGTGAGATCTGGTTTGAAAGCGAGGCAAGCTTGGTATAAATCCGAGTTGGAGTGGCAATAAACTGAATCAGATGTTCTTGAGATACTGAGGGCTCGGGCACAGCAGCGGCTTGCTTGATAGGCTGCAGAAATGACTGGATGTCCTGATCCAATTGCTCCCATGCTTTCTCTTTGTCCAATGCCCCAAGCGTCGGAATGTGGTGCAAAGTGTGCATCGAGTCGATACCGCTGATCAAGTGGTTGTACGAAGACATTACTTTGTCCAGGTCCTTAGATAGTTTGTTCTTAGATTGTATGGCCATACGGAGCTGAACCTTAGCATCCTGTGTATGAATCCAATCCCTCTTGGGAAAATGTTTAGGTGCCTGCGGGTATTGTACTGTCCAGCCCATCATTCTGTCTAAGGCCTGTGAGGCCTCCCTGAGCTGCTCGTGCTTTTGCTTAGTTTCTGCTCGTGCACTTACCAGTGGGGCGACTGTTTGTTTGATGGTGAACATTTCTCCATACACCTGCCTCATGGTTGCTTCTAATACTTCACACTCGTTGAAAATGGCCAGTGGGACTTCATTTACCGGTGGAGTCTGGTTTCGGAGTTATTGAACTTATGCTCTCAACTCTGCTTTCTCCTGCTCTGCTCTCTTCTCGCGCTGCTCAGCTGCTTGCAGTCTATTTTGTAGAGAGACTATTTCTCTACTCATTCTGGTTACGTTCTCTTCCGTGGCTGCGGCGAAAGCAGTACCTGCCGATGCTATTATTATAGGATTAGTCATGGTATCAAGGACTATGTCTTTGCTCGTTGAAACTGTGGATGTGGAAGAGGGACTTTGCACCAGTGACCTTCTTTTCTCTTGCCGGATTTTGAAAGAGAATTGATCAAATGTGAGTCTGGTGAGGTCAAATACATCCTCTTCCTACCCCTAAGGGGATCTAACATCAGAGAGCTTGGTACTGCCCAGAGGTATCTCGAGGGGAGTTACCTCGATGTCTTCAAGCATGTCATCCTCCCTTTCTTCTGTGTTCTTATCCTCTTCTTCCTTTCGCCGGCATTCAGCTTCTGCTGTTGCTTCTATTTCAGCCTTCCTCTTCTGCTCAGCTGCAGCAGCCTGTTCGGCCTTCTTTTGGCACTCAGCTTCTGCTTTGTCCAGCTCTGCCTTGAGTGCCCGTTCTGCTGCGGCCTGTGCCTCCTTTTCCTCCTTTTCTTTCCTGGCCTCCTTGGCCTGCTTCTTCTTCTGTGTCGCCGTTGCACTCTTCTGGCATGCTTCCTCATCCTATTTTATCTTCTTTTCCTTTTCTTGTTGGGCTTTTGCTTCTGCTTCTTTCTGTTGGATAGATGTAGTAAGCCTTGTGCTGGTCCGAGATTTCTTGCGTAAAGAGGAAGAGGAACCTCCCAACTGACGACTTCTGTCTTCTAGGCTCTGATCATCTGGATCTTCTTGGACCACGTCTACTCCTGGAGCAAATTGTCTCTCAGCGTTATACCAGTTCCTTCTCTCATCTTCTGCCGGGCGCTCAATATGCTGATAAGTCCATTTGAATTTAGCTTTCAGGCAGTGTTCAGGAACTATTCTCTCCGGGTCATATGTTCGGTGTTCTAGCACCCCAAGCTGATAGCTTCTCATTTCTTCTCCCTCTACTGCTACTTCCCTGAAGTCTTTAACTGTGCACGCGCCAATGGTGAGGGGTAGCGTGGGCCATGGCTTCTTTTTTCCTTTAGACAGGACGCTGGAGAAGCCTTGAGACATTTGGAAGCATACCTCCTGAATGAGCATTTTGTCTGTAACAAAGTGAGGCATAGCATGTGGTGCCTTGTAGGATCCAAAGACTCGGATGAAGGTATATCCGAGGAAAGGGAACCAATGTGCCACTTTGACTAGAGTCTCCTTGGCCCGCCAAGACATGCAGGGAGTGTCTTGGCCAAATAAGTGTCTATATAGAGAGGGGATGAATACTTGGGAGATCTGCTCTATATCCTGTTTGTACTTGGACTCCCAAAATACCCTGATTTGCAGATGAATTGCACGAGACTGCTCGGAATCCCAGTTATGTACCCATCCCTCAAATTTTACTCTTGCGCAAACAACATCAAGTAGGTAAGAGGCCATGTAGAATTCGGAAGGCATTCCCTCATCTGGGGCAAATGCCACGGACAAGTTCGTCTGCATCGAAGTCATCAATATGCCGGCCCAGTTGAAATGGGTGCCATGTTTTGTCACATACTCCATGATAGTAGCCCAACTACCACTGAAAGTGGAGCAATCCGGGCGCCCATAAAGCCTGCAAAGCATGGCGGCAACTAATTTATAAACCTTTCTCAGGCTAGCCACCGGATATTCTTGGTCTTTCTTGACCTTGAAATTCTCGAGCTCCTCCCACCATTGTTTAATATTATCAACTATCGGAACAGCGTGAGCAATAGCCCATTCTGGTGTGAAGTACTCATCTGGGCGAGGCAATGAGTAATTAAGGTGGGCATCTGAGCCTACGAGCGTAGCAAAAGCCCTGCCTTCGCTGTCTCGGATCACAAACTTCTTGGGATCCGTCCTTTGTATGATCCAGTCTATAACCTCTGGGCATGGGAATATGGCTGAATGCGCCCCCGCCAGATGTAGCTTGGACCTTTTGACTACCAAGTATATTTCACGGTCTGGGAGATCTTCTGGGAATTCCTCTTCCGGTGTGGCAAACTCATGATACACTTGGTACCATCTCATGCTATCTTCTTTTGCAAATGTACATAGTGTATCCCTGTATATCGGGGGTGGGGATACCACGTCCAGCTCGTCAATCTCTTCCACCAATTGCTTGCCTTTCTTCCAGGATAGCAGGGGTGCCATGTCACTAGAATCTGATAAAACAGGTATGCACTCTATGTCTTCTTGAAATTCACCTGTCAAATTCATAAAGGAATCCCAAGATAAGAACGACATGATGATATAAAACCAGTTACAGTTTAGTGATGGAATTTAGCTGAGACATGTAAAAATGGATTACTGGGTCGCAGGGTCGCGGATTGCAAGAAGAGGTCTAGGCGTGACTTTGCGACCTTGCGACTAGGTCGCAGGGTCGTGAGGTCGCAAATTACGACCACAGGGGAAAATGCGACCTTGCGACCTCGCGACCAGGTCGCTGGGTCGCTGGGTCGCAAGTCTCAGGAAAATTGGAAAATGTGACTTTGCGACCTCGCGACTAGGTTGCTGGGTCGCTGGGTCGCAGATTCCAGAAGTCTGAAGAAAATGCGACTTTGCGACCTTGCGACTAGGTCGCTGGGTTGCAGGTCGCGATAAGGCTTGCCGGGGGGTTTTCGCGCGCGCACGGCCGTGAGGTTTCTTTTCTCCCTCCTCTTGAGAATTTATAAGCTAGCTGGGTCCAGGCAGAGCTGAGGAATGGTTTTAAGAGCAAGGGACAAGGCTATGAGAGTTTGAACCAGAAGTGTGGTGAGGTTGGGCATTTGTGGAAAAAGCAGGGTCACAAAACACTCAAAAAATGTAAAAGCTTAGACAAAGGGAAATTTAAAGGCCTAAGGGGACATGGGTTTGGTAAGAAATGCATCATAATGGAAACAACAGGAGGAAATGGCAACTTACTCGGGAAAATCGCGCTAGTCGAGCTGTCAGAAGCGTTTTCTTTCAAATCGCTGAATGTGTAAAATGCGACCTGGCGACCTCCCTTATATAGAAGGTTGCACGTGCGGGCAATTAATGCGGGTCGTTGGGTCGCAAATCTATTAATTCCAGAGTTTTGCGACCTTGCGACCTTGCGACCTGGTGACCTGGGGTCGTAGGGTTGCAAGGTCACTAGGTCGCACTTTTCATTAAAGTTGGAGATCTGCGACCTGGCGACCTCATGACCTGGGTTCGCGGGGTCGCAAGGTCGCGGGGTCGCGGTTTTCATCAATAGTTTAACTTTGCGACTTGGCGACTTAATAGTTTATATTTAGTTTTAAGGGGCTCCAAAAATTTGAAATGGTGGTCTTTTTGGAGGGTGTTGTAGGGGCTACAACAACGTTGTTGTAATAAAACTCCACTAGTGAAAGATACTCTTCCTCCTTATATTGTTTATGCAACACATACATCCTCAGCATATCATCTAGTGTCCTATTGAACCTGTATGTTTGTCCATCTTTCTACGGATGATAAGATATGTTGAAGGCTATGTCAGTTCCCAAACCTAAAAGCAACTCCTTCCAAAACTTGGACATGAACTTTGCATCCCCGTCAAACACAATCTTCTTCGAAACATAATTCAATCTATCTATGTTTCTGATGAACACATGTGCTACATCGCTAGCTGAGTATGTATCCTTCATTGGAATGAGGTGTGAAACTTTGGTCAACCTATCCACAAAAACCATAATGAAATCATGTTTCCTAGCTTTCTTAGGGAAAACAATGATGATGTCCATGGAAATGCCATCCCATTTTGACTTTGGGATTGCAGAAAACTGTAACAGTCGAACGAGATTCTTGCATTCTGCCTTAACCATCTGAAAATCCAAACATTTAGCTACAAACTCTACCACATCCCTCTTTATAGTCAGCCAATAATAGAATCTCTTAACTGCAGTCAATATCTTCTAGTAGCCTGGGTGACCCGAATAAGGTTTTGCATGAAACTCCCTCGAGATCACCTTCTTGAGCTCACTGTTGTCTGTTACCTATATCATGTCTTTATGTCTAACCAACCCATATGTTGTGAGAAAATAGTCCAAATCATGTACGCATTTACCTATATTTCCATTTGTACCTATACCTATACTACCACCTGTACCTGTACCCCTACCCTGCTGCAACTTGTGCACAATATCCATATACTTTTGATCCTATTGTTTTGAAGACAATCCCATATGTGGATAGAGGTGATCTCTCTAGCCCTAGAGTGGTCCTATCAACACACAAGACTATCTAACGAACCCTTGCCAAGCTTTTACTCGAAATGAAATAGGAATAAAGATAATGTACCTCTTCTTGATGCTATCGTCCAGTCCTTTGATGAAGGCATTGAATCCACAATCCTTCAGCCTCGTTCCTCATTGGATTTATTGTTTGAATACCTATAGGATATCAAGAGATGACCAAAAACAACATGATAGGATACATAGCATTTATCAAATACAAACTACCTAACATATCGAGGAGTATTAGGATACTTGCATGTATATCTAAACAAATATGGAAAGTGAAACATTAGATGTATTATTAATATTTAAAAGAGGAGGCATACAACCGTGGCCTTGAATTTTGAGACCTCCCTTTGGTGATGTCCAATTCTTAACTGAGGCTCTTCAAGCAATCCTTCTCCCAAGTGGCAATTTTGGCATTATCTCAGCATAAGGATCCAAAGGATTATGATCAGGCTAAACCAAAAATGACCAACTAGCAATGGAAGGACGGGATTGAATTTATAGGAAGGGAGAGGGAGTTAGGAGCCAATAAAAGAAGGATGAAGGCCCACTTCTCAAGTGAAAACCCCCTATTGATAAGATCAATAGCTCCAAATGAGAGAGCTTGACCATATCTCCACCGAACAATATACAACTCACCATTCTAGAAGCTTTTAGTGCACGAAGCTTCTCCTCCGTTTGAGGAAACACTGCCAGAAAGGGTTCAACATGGTTTTTCCAAAAATAAGGGTGCTCACAGTGTTATGCCCTAACAAGCAACAGGTGATCAACAGGGAAAGACAATTTCCTAAGCGCACTCACCCAGAAATTTAGGGTTTGAGCTAAGCCTCTTCATAAATTATTCAAGGCAATTTTATTTTAATTTTCAAAGGATATCTTGATGTATTCTTCTATGGTGGATATATTGCACAATATGAATCACATGGAAGTTCAAGGTCATTTACAAGAAGTGAACAGGGTGACAAATAATTGTGTAATAGATGCCCCCTAAAGCATGAAGGGAGAATAAGGAGTGATGGGTGAAAGATGAGCGTCGTAAGTTGTGTCACTTGGCCAAGAATTATTTGATTATTGGTGATGCTTTATATCGTCGAGGGGTTGATTCAATCCTGAGACGTTGCTTAACTCTCGAAGAAGCTAAGGCTGTGATGAATGATTCCCATAGTGGAGCTTGTGGGGGTCATTTATCTGGGCTTTCTACAGCCCAAAAGATTTTGCGTGCTGGGTACTTTTGGCCTTCAATTTTCAAGGATTGTATAGAATCGGTCAAAAAGTGTCATCTGTGTCAAGTCTATACTCTAAAAATGCGCGCTCATCCAGCTCCGCTTTTTCCAGTCATTACTATCAGTCCCTTTACAAAATGGGGTATTGATTATACTACTTGTAACCTGCCTTCGGCTAAAGGTCACAAGTACATTATTGTAGCAGTAGACTAATTTACAATGTGGGTCGAGGCTATGCCTACTTTTGGGAACGATGGTGAGACTGCAGCTCTTTTTCTTTTCAACCAGGTTATTGCTCGTTTTGGTATTCCTAGAGAGATTGCCACTGATCATGGCAGTCATTTCCAGAATAGCATGATGGCTGAGTTGGCTCTCAAATTGGGTTTCCGGCAGGAGCATTCATCTCCGTATTATCCTCAAGCCAATGGGCAAGTGGAAGTCGTGAATAAATTCTTGAAGACAATTCTTCAAAGGAAAATTGATAAAGCTAGATCCAACTCGCATATTATGCTATATCCTGTACTTTGGGCATACAGGACGTCAGTGAAAACTGCAAATGGCTTTACTCCGTTTCAGCTAGTGCACGGGTTGGAATCCGTATTTCCCATTGAATGTGAGATTCCTTCTCTTAAGTTAGCTGTTGAACTTCTTCCTGACACTTCTAGTCTTGAAGAACGGCTCCTTCATCTGGAACATCTCGATGAGAAGCGTCGGGATGCCGCCGCGATGAATGAAGTGCATAAAAACTGAGTTAAAGTTCAGTACGATAAGGAAGTCAAACCCAGGGTTTTTTCGGAAGGTGACCTTGTTTTGGTCTTTGCCCAAGAAAAAGATGCCCTGGGGGTAGGAAAGTTTAAGTCTATGTGGTATGGCCCCTTTATCGTCAAAAAAGTCCTTAAGAAAGGAGCATATACCTTGGTTGATTTTGAAGGGAACGAGTTGCCGGAGCCCCGAAATGGGCTCTATTTGAAGAAGTATTATGCCTAGGCTTCGGCTTGGCATGTTTCTTTTGTATATAGTAGTTTTGTTTTGTACATATCTGGTTGATTTTCGATCTTTGATGGGTTGGTGATGTTTTTGATCTTCTTTGGCAGGTTGTGTTGGATGTCATGAGTCATTTTGGTTTCGCCGATGGTGCTAGTAGACACACCCGGAATTTAGCTTTCGCGGCTTGGGTGCTTCATTATCCATCCAGTCAGCTGTTAGTATCAAGAGGGGTTTGCATTGGTCTTGCTTCCAATAATATAGCAGAATACACTGCAGTTGTTTATCTACTCTCGGAGGCAATATCTTTGGGTGTTGATTCGTTGGTAGTTTTCTTGGACTCTCAGCTGGTGGTGTCGCAGTTGAACAATACTTATCGGGTTCGAGATCCATTTTTACTCCGATTGTTCTTGAGGGTACGTTTGTTACAAAGATCATTTCAATTTTTAACTTTCATTCATATTCCTCGAGCTGACAATTGGTTGGCAGACTCATTAGCAAATCAAGCACTAGATTGGCATATTAATCATTCCATACAATAAAATTTAATCATCAAAAACATCATACATTTTGATACATTTATCACATCACATCAAATATCGCTGTATATATATCATCAGAGTGTTCAAAAACTTTACAAAATTTGGATCCATAAAATCATACAAAATTTGGGCTTATGCCCGATCATGTTCAGTCTCAAAAATATACAGTCATCTGATACATAATATCTATCTACTCTTGAGGTCCCTGCCCAGAAGTCGTGTTCCTATAGAACATGATTGCGGTGGCAACTCGGCGGAATAACGGTACCCAGTCTCGGGGCACTCCTACCACCCATCTCTGGATGGCTTCCAGCAGATCGTCCACGGTAGCCATAGGTGTTTGGCGGGTTAAAACCTCCAAGTTCCTTTGTACAGCCTGGAGGGTTCTGTCTGAATCCACTGCATCTGCTTCGCCCCTGCGACGCTTGTGGCGCAGGAAACCCTCAAGTCGAACTGGTCCAACATTTGTATCATGATCATTTTAAATTTTCAGTCATTATTAATCCAATCAAAAACTTGTTTGTTTTTCATTTTTTCATACATATTTGAAAAAATCCAAAAAAATTATATAAGTCAAAAAAATTTGCAAACTTACCGACTATGCCCCATGCTGTGCCTGGTGGAAGAACAAGATCTGGATCTCCACGAAAGTCCATCTCGGCATAGGGATAGTCGTCCACAGCGATGATTTGTTCTCCCCACCAAAGGAAGAACTCATCATCCCAAGTGGTCCGGGGAACTTCACTTCCCCCCAATCTCTTCATCATATCTGCCCAACGGGCAATTCTTGGATCTCTAGGGCTGTTGATGGTAGAGATGACTCTGGGTCTCAATGTTGGTATCTTCTCAAAGAAGAATGTCATCAAAATTGTACCGTATCCAAGATGTTTTGTCTTCGCTTGGCGGATTGAGGTCAATTGTTGCTTCATGTTCAGTAATAGGGATGTGCACCAATCATATACATGAGTTAAGCATTCCACTGCTATGCTCATTTGCGTCCTAGACACCTGATGTAGGGAGGCAGATCCTACCACTCTGCCAATGGTGAAAAGGAGGATTTTCATGTGCAAATCCCTTAAATCTTTAATTGAAATTTGAGTTCCAACTTTCTTGGAACCCTCTACGTAATACACGTGGACGTAATCTTCCACGGTTAGCCCTCCCAGGGGCTTCTCGTGCAAGTCTACTGGTTCTCCCCTTCGAGAGAGTCCAGTGATAAAATATATGTCTTCCACTTCAATGCGTACTGGCATATGATCTATCATAAAGCAGTCCTCTTCCGGTTCCCAATAATTCACAAGAATTTCTAGCAACCAGACATTGCTTTTCATATTTGGCATTTTGAAAAATTTGAGCAAACCGCAATTCCGAAGAATATTTAGCGATGATCGATCTCGCATGACTTCTTGATCAATTGCACTGTGTTCACGCTCTCTCCATGAGATAGTCATCCTGTCAAATTTCATCAATTCCTTCATTAGCTACGCATTTTTTGATTTGAGTCTGCGCATACGCGACTTACTTTATGCACAGTCGCATGTATACGCGACTTCATCGTTACCAACCCGCGTATGCGCAAACCCGTAATTTTTAGCAAGGGTTTCTATGGTGAAAATTACTAAATTTTACTTTATGAATGGAAAAAATGAATAGCAAGGATGATTGATGAGCTTACCTGACAAATTCGGTGCGATTTGACAGTTGGTTGCTCCTGATTTGACGAAAGAAATTTTTTTCTCCAGAGCACTTTTTTCCAAATCAGTAATGTAATAATGAACCAAATATGAGGTAATTTGTCTATTTATGTCCAAAAAGTTGAAAATTTTCACAAAAATTTGTTATGCTTATTATTTCAATCTATCTTAAGCTGCATAACCCGGATGCTTGGAAGTGCCCAGTTTGGTATGTTTTCAGGTACATTTTGACAAATTTGAGATTTTTCCCGGTTTTTGATCCATGATTACCGACTCGTCATAGAAGGTATATGATCTTCCCTGGCATATAGGTTAGGGAAATCACTTTCCGCTGCATCTTGCATACTAGCCTCCATACTGATCACTTTCCATAGGGTCAATCCCATCAGGTCATGACTATTACACCCATTTCACTCGCCAATTATTTAATCATGACTTGGTGGTAGAGCCTTCCTTTACATGGGCTTCCTAGTTAGTTCCTCGCTATCACTTGTTGCCCATGCTGTGTTTTATGTAGGCTCGGGAGTCCTCTTTAGTCCCGCCATGTCTTATGTGTTGAAGCTTCATTCTTCTTCTTCTTCACTATCATTTTTTCTGGCTATTACCCTAGAGGCTCCCTGGTGTCGTTAAGTTGTATTACTGCATTGCATATTGGCTACTTGTTTATCCTGGCCTTTAGCCGGCTTCATTTGGACTTGATGTTTAAGCCAAATTTTGACCTTGTCTATCTGTACAAGTTAACCATTGCATGCACTTAGCTATCGCGACTTGACACCCTTTTACCCATGGATGGAACGTTCCTTTGAGTATCACTTACCAGTTTCCGCCACCTTGCATTGAGCATAGGATTGTTCCAATCCCAGGAACTAGTGCATCTGATTTTTTGATACCCGTTCTATCCATTGTACCATAGCATTCTTTTATTCTTTTTCAGGCTTATTATATGAAAAAGACAAAAAAATCAAATATAACAAAAAGAGCGGGAACGGGATGTATCTTTGTTGTTTTGATGGCAGTACAGAGTCAGTTTGTCGCCCTTGAACAAAGCACATATACTTATATATATTTCCTTCATTTGGGATGGTTTTAGTTTTTGACCTAGGTTCAGCCTTTACCATGTTTCACTTGTCAGTCCTCCTCCGATTGGTTATCTCTTCCAATCATATGGAGAGTTTGTTCTGCCTCCTGCATAACAGACTTATACAGTGTCACTTTTTACTGCCATGGTCATCATGAGTCGTGCTTTTGTTCAAGGGAAGTATAACCAGAGTCGGCCATTCTGTGGTGTCTCTTGACTCATTATTCAGTCGGCCTTCCCGGTCTTGTCAATATCTTGTTCTATCACATCAGATGTTTTGGTCTTCTGCTCGTGCTGGTTTGAGAAGGTCTCCATTGACTTCATGCTGGCGGGTTTGTCTCTTATCGACTACGACACATTGCTCTGAGAGCAAACCTAGAGCCGCACCCTGGCCCTATTTCCATCATTGATAGGTGACCTTGTGCTCATAATTTGATCATCATTATGGGTCTTTGACTAAGTGGTTTCCCCTATGTTCGACGTCAGCATACATTATCACACTTGGGATTCGTGCAGTACCTTGATTTCCATTTGACCCTATCGGTGGATTTCTCGCCTCTGTGTCAGCTTTCACTATTGGTTGGTTCAGAGGGTTTCTTCCGTGTGCTAGATCTATCTGTGCAGGTCGAAACATACGGCTTTCTTTGGTTCCGTCACTCTACTTCTTCTAATTCCTTCCAAATCTTGGCCTGCGGGTTACACTCGCGCTGGACTGATGTGGGATGCCTTAATGCCTTCCTTCCAGCATATCTTTTCCCATCGACTCCGACTCATTGCTCTGGGAATAAGGTCTAGAGTCTTTTTGTCAGTACCTTAGGGTTTGCAGTCATCAGTGGCAGACTCTTCGCTATCGACAGTGGGGATTCATCATTGCCTCCCGATTGGTAGATTCTTTCAAGTGTTCGACTTCAACTCATTCATTCGCACTTGTTAGATTGTACTGGGGCACCTTGACACTCATTTTCATTATTGGTGGGTTGTCTCACGTTGGTTAACGGTATACATCATTGATCGGTAATCCAACGATTTCTCACATGGTCGACTTCAACGCATTTATTCCCATTGTGTAGAATTGTGCCATAGTGATCGGTGAAGACCTCGGGTTGCATCATCATTTCTCGGTTCACTTTTGACAGTCCATTCAGTTTCTGCCCGTGATGCCATCCACCCTTATATGTTGCAGTGTCAGTATAGCAGCATCCTATATGTTGGCTCCCGAGTTGCGTGATTGTACCATGAGATCTACCCTTTATGATTTGGTACTTGGAGATTCAGTTACTTATACACCAGACATCCAGTTGCAGCTTCCTTGATCAGATTTTTGTATGTGATACTTGGACATTGATTCAGACTTATATTTCCGGGCCATGCTCAGATGATTCATTGTGTACTTTCAGTTCAGCTATACTTGTGTACACTTTTCATCTATTATATACTTTCTATATGATGTATTTTTGACTGAGCATGGGTATGCCCGCCTCAGCATGAGTTGACTCTCTATTTTCTTTCATTGGTTTTTCGGCAGGCTGAAATCTGGTGAAGTCCTCTCTTGTCCTTGCGAAGTTCTTTCTATGTGCATAATACATTTCAGCCATCATGTACCCCTTCTGACCTCATATATTAGGGGGCATCTGTTATAGCATCATTTCTCACCTTCATATGATTCATGATTGCTTTTATGGCTTTAGGCACCCATTCCTACAGACTTGGACAAAATTCACTAAAAAACATTGTTAAAATCTCCATACGCGGTTATGCCCAGACTTTTCTGCGTGTATACGCGAGTCCACATGTACTTTCCCGCGTATGCCATTAAAATCATTAAAAAATATATTAAAATTCCCTATTTTCGGGCTGGGTTGATGGTTACTCTGGTAGTTCAACCACCCTAGCATGTGGCCAACTGTTTCCAACTGTTGAAACTACTTTGAGGGAGTATAAAAGCCCCTCATGTGTATGGCCTAAGGGAGAGATAAATTATTGATATTATACTCTATTAGAATCCTCTATCCAAGTCTGAATTCCCATGCCTCCTGCACTTCCCAGTTCATTACAGGAAACCCTTGTTTCTTGGAGATGCTCATCTTCCTATATGTCATCTCGTATGCACTAGTTTGGAAAGAATCTTAGCGAGGCAAGGGCGGGATGGATCCGGATGATGGTCTGTTCGAAGATCGTGGAAGGATTCAGGTGATCTCTCCACTCGTTATTTCTATACATGCTATTTATAATACAGAAGAACCATCTTGTTCCCGAAATATACTTGTTAGTGTCCGCTTGCATATATGAGAATATTGTTATTTAAGAATTTATTATGGATTATCTAATGTTTCATATGGATTCCACTAACATTTAGAGTAGATATATGATGTACAACCAGTTCTTTGTGCTTGTTTCTTCTTGTCTTTCAGGTTAAGAAGGAAGAAGGGTTGCTGGGGGTTTGGACCCCGCGGGATCTGCTTCAACCGTAGGACCTACGGGTAAGTTCCTCAATCTTCTCTATTTAGTTTTTCATGAACATGTATGGTTGTGTGAGTCCTTCTTGAGTAGCATTCCCTGCTCTGTGGAGGTTGTAACCCAACTAACCTCTAGGGTGATTTTCCCCGAAACAACAGGGCATGTAGAAGATGATTTGGAAAAAATAGCCAAATATGTAAACGGGTTAAGGTATGAAATACAAGATGAAATTAAATTTTTAAGTCTGAAAACTGTTGAGGATGCATATCAAGCAAGTCTGAAGGCAGAAGAGAAAATATTGAGGAGATAGAGTCAAAGGAACAGAGGAAAGATCTTAGTAAGAGGTAGAGGAACTGCCAGATCCAGAGGAACACAACATCAGCATGAAACAGGAAGTTCGAGTGGCAGATCACCACAAAGGGGTGAATCTAGTAGAGGAAGATTCGCTCCCAGAGGAAGAGGGCATGGAAGAGATGTTAGGTGTTATACCTATGGAGAATGGGGACACATGTCGAGGGACTGTCCTCATAACAAACCAGCAAGCCAAAGGGGTGCAAATGTGACTGAGGCAGAGCCAGAACCACCTCTACTTGTGGAGAAAGAGGAACCACCTGCAGAAGGTGAATCACTGCTACTTAGAAGAACTTTGCTTAGAACAGAAAAGGAGACTGAAGAACCTGCGCAAAGGAAGAACTTGTTCAGAACCACATGTAAATCAAAGGGTAAGTGCTGTAAGGTCATAATTGACAGCGGGAGTACTGAAAATCTTGTGTCCACAGAGATGGTGGAAAAGCTTGGGTTAGCAAGGATGACACATCTTGCACCTTACAAAGTGTCTTGGCTATAGAAGGGCCATCAAGTCATCGTGACAGAGCAATGTAATGTGGAAATGCAGATCGACACATACAAAGATGTGATCCTATGTGACATAATGCCCATGGATTTATGTCATGTATTATTGGGGAGACCATGGAAATTTGATCGGAAAGCGATTCATGATGGGAGAAGGAACACATATACCATTGAGAAGGACGGAATTAAACACACGTTGCTGCCAGTGAAGAATGATGTTGATAAAGGACTACCTGAAAATAGTATTATGTTGATAAGTGGTAAAGAACTACTACAGGAGGTCGATAAAAGCGAGGAGTTGCACTTCGCTATCGTAGGGACGCCCAAGGTAATCTTAACCTCTACGAATTTAAACAATTTTCCTGAAGAAATTCAAGTTGTGTTAAATAATTTTGTGGATATCATCATGGATGAATTACTGAATGAATTACCACTGATTAGAAGTGTTAGCCACCATATCGACTTAATACCAGGAGCATGTCTACCCAATAAAGCTGCATATAGACTAACTACTCAGGAAAACGCAGAGATTGCAAGGCAAGTACAGGAACTGATGAACAAGGGGCTGATTCGAGAGAGTCTGAGCCCGTGTGTTGTGCCAACTGTACTTAGTCCGAAGAAGGGAGGAGAATGGCGCATGTGCACCGATTCCAGAGCTATCAACAAGATAACAGTCAGGTACATATTTCCTTTGCACAGAATGGATGGTTTAATGGACTATTTAAGTGGATCCAGGTACTTTACTAAGATAGATTTGAAAAGCGGGTATCACTAGATCAGGATTCGGGAAGGCGATGAATGGAAAACGACTTTCAAAAAAAATAGTGGACTGTATGAGTGGTTAGTGATGCCTTTTGGGCTCACTAATGCACCCAGTACATTCATGAGACTAATGAACGAGGTCTTGAAGGAGTATGCAGGTAAATTTGTCATTGTTTACCTTGATGATATTCTGGTTTTTAGCAAAAGTAAAGAGGAGCATTTAGAACATCTGAAGTTAGTTCTGAAAACTCTACAGAGGGAAAAACTACTAATCAATTTGAAGAAGTGTAGTTTTATGAAATAAGCGCTGGTATACTTGGGATTTTTGATTTCCAAAGAAGGTTTGAAAATGGATCTGGAGAAGGTACAAGCAATCAGGAACTGGCCTATTTGAGGTAAGAAGTTTTCATGGACTTGCTAGCTTTTACAGAAAATTTATAAAATGGTTTTTTCAAGTTTGTGCACCAGTCCTTGAGACAATCAAGGAGGTCAACCAGCCATTTCGATGGATAGAAGCAGCAGACAAGAATTTTAATCTACTGAAAAAGAAGATAATAGAAGAGCCAATTCTAGCATTGCCTAATTTTGAGAAAGTCTTTCAAGTAGAAACCGATGCAAGTGGAGTAGTAGTTGGTGCGGTACTGAGTCAAGAGCAAAGACCGATAGCATATTTTAGTGAGAAATTAAATGATGTGAAAAAGAAAAATTCTTCCTATGACAAGGAGTTTTACGCTATTTTTCAAGCATTGAAAAAGTGGAGGCATTACTTACTGCCAAAGGAATTCATCTTATATTCAGACAATCACACTTTACAGTTTATTAATAACCAGCCAAAGCTAAATCAGAAGCATGCCAAATGGGTGGAATTTTTGCAAAGTTTCACTTTTGTAATAAAGCATAAAAGCGGTAAGTCTAATAAAGTAGCAGATGCATTGAGCAGGGTAAGTTTTCTTTTGCAAGAGATTAAAGTGGGTGTTGTAGGTTTTGAAGAAATGAAAGAAATGTACAAGGATGGTGAGGATTTTAGAGACATCTACACAAAAATTCAGAATCCAGTGAGCCATAACAGAAGCCAATGGATGGACCACCTTAGTCAAGGAGGGCTGTTATTTAAAAGCAACAAGTTATGTATTCCTAAATGTTCTATGAGGGAGAACATAATTAAGGAGAAACACAATGGAGGGTTATCTGGTAATTTTGGACAAGACAAAACCTTCGCTCAGGTGAATGCTTTTTATTAATGGCCTAAAATGCAAACTGATGTTAAAAAGTTTGTTGAGAAATGCAGGGTATGTCAATATGCCAAAGGAAGGAGTCAGAATACAAGTCTATATCAGCCATTACCCATACCAGATCGACCATGGGATGCAGTTAGTATGGACTTTGTTCTGGGTTTACCAAAAACTTAGAGAGGAAACGATTCTATTTATGTTGTAGTAGATAGATTTTCTAAAATGGCACATTTTATTGCTTGTATGAAAACTAATGATGCAACATACATAGAAAATTTATTCTTTTCAGAGATTGCGAGATTGCATGGTTTACCTGTAAGTATTGTATCAGATCGAGATACTAAATTTGTAGGGCATTTCTGGAGGACACTTTGGAAGAAACTGGGAACTAAACTCAGTTTTAGTTCAGCGTACCATCCTCAGATGGATGGAAAAACTAAAGTAGTGAACAGGAGCTTGGGGAATATACTAAGGAGTTTGGTACATCAAAATCCCAAACAGTGGGATTTGGCATTAGCTCAAGTTGAATTCGCTTACAATGATATACCAAACCGAAGCACTGGAATGAGTCCGTTTCCGATTGTCTTTGGAATGCATCCGAGAGGAGTATATGAGCTTAGGGACTTGGGAAAACAGGAAGCTAGGAGTGCAAGTGCTGAATATTTTGTTGAACAAATGTAGAGGTTACAAGAAGAATTCAAAGGTAAATTGAAAGAAAGCAGCAATAGATACAAGCAGAGAGCATATCTGAAAAGAAGAGGAAAAGAGTTTCAAGTAGGAGATTTAGTCATGGCATATTTGAGGAAAGAGAGATTTCCTACAAAAACTTATAACAAACTGAAAATGAAGAAGATAGGACCTTGTAAAATTAAAAGGAAATTTTCAGCCAATGCATATGAGATCGAGTTGCCGAAAGGGATCGAAATATCCCCCATTTTTAATGTTGCAGACTTATATCCATTCAGAGAGGCAGAGACCGAGTTTCAAAATGAAGCCACAGGAGATGAAGTTCAAAATGTGGATTGGGAGGAACAGGTACCAAAAGCATCCAAGAAAGAAGTTGAGGCTATCTTGGATCAAAGAATATCCGAGAAAACTCGAGGGTAGACATATTTATCTAGTCAAGTGGAAGGAGCAGCCAATGGAAGATTCCAGTTGGTTAAAAGCAACTGAACTACAGAAATATGGAGTAAGTCCTGAAAGTTTTAAGGACAAATATTTTCTTCCCCGGGAGTCTGATTCAGGAGCATCGGGATTAGCTAGCAATGTGAAGACTTGTTCACATGTTGTGGCTAAATAGAGTAAAATTCATTGACTGTTGGTAAAAAAATAGTTTTACTGAGGAGGTTGGACTTCTCAAATAGTTTTTTATAATTTATTATTTTAATAAGTGAGAGATTGTCTTATTTTATATTTAGGGATAAGAGTTGTTAGTCTAGCTGAGCATGAGAAGCTACGAAATAGCAGATTTCTGTTCTATCTCTAAAAAAATAGGAAATTTCTGTTATATATTTTAGGGGAATTATTCGAGTTAATAATAAAAGGAGAAAATGTTGATGAGCGAAAGATTAGAGAGGGGCTTGGAGTGGAGCGAGAGCTCAGAAGTGTGTGTGAACTGTTTTTGTTTGACAAAGATCATTTTTATTGTGTAATTGGGCCTAAGGCCGAGAGTCTGTTCTTCTGTTTATGGTGAATACAATTAATATTGTATGCATCATTACATGGCGAGCGTGAAGTTTGAACATTGGTTTTTTTTTCCTGCTAAATTGCTTGTGATGGTAGAGGCCTGTGTTTTTATTTTAAACTGTAAAAATATTCCTGTGATTAAAGTGAACTTGGCATCGTTGAGTCCGTCAGCAAAAACCTATTAACATAGATAATTGGTGCAGGAAAAGCACTTTAGAACCTTTTTGCGGATATAAAAAATATATTGTTTGATTGTATGAGTTATCGGGTCCATATAACATCGCATCGGGACCAGAGAGGAATTCCATATCGCACCATATAACAATCGACCCCGGACGCAAAATGTTATAAATTTTTTTGATGTGAGATCGGGTCCGGAAATATCGCGACGCTACGGGAAGGGGCATTGTTCAACCATTGCTACATAGCGATTTCCGATTAATATCGCATCAGAACTGTGGGAAGCTGCGACGGTTGGGTAATGACATCAATCAGTGCGATTTGCGATCACCAATTGATATCGCATCGGTATACATTGGAGTGTGGAACGCATCAGAGTGTGGACATTGATATCACATCGTAGCGTGGTGAATGCCAAACCTTGTTGCACATTGTAAATCACCGATTTTCGAATTGATCCGAACCGTCGGATCAACCAGATCTGAGGTTGCGGCAATATATATGAAATGTTATAAAGGGTGTTCAAACGTTGTTGTAAAAGGGTTTTAACAGTTATATTGGAACACGAATATAAAATAAATATTTGCGCCTATTCAAATATTTTTGGTTCCGATAGGAACAAGAGTGAGTGAAGAGTGTAAGGTCCATTGTGGATTTATTCGAATCCATTGCTACCGCTGCACCAGGAGTGTGGGAAAATTTGAATCAAAATTGGATCAAAGTTCATGATGATGGAAGATAATTATTGAACGAGAGGAAAATGGATTTCCCAAACCCAGGAAGTAAAATGACGAATGAAGGATATCCCCGACCTGATACAAGATGCAAATGAATGTCATGTTCAAGAGTGACATGTTGCCTAATGACACATAGGAAGTTCTAGTTTCACTTTTCCCCCATTATTTCTAACAAGTACCTATTTATTCTTGATATCTAGCATGAAGAGGATAACATATGCTAATTTTGTTAGTTCATTCCTTGAATGAATCCATCCTAGTAAGTTTAATGAGTCCTAGGAAGGAGTAACTTAGTCTCGTCATGGTGACAAGTATTTCACTACTTAATTTTTTACAAGTACGATGGAAGAGTGTATCAATGTATTTTTCACGTTTAGGGAGTTTGAAAAAGAAATGGAAAAGAAAACTCCATCAGGTCCCTTTTAGTAAACCATCTCTCTAATCCGAAAAGGTAGAAAACAATATATGAGAGAACCTCTTGACCATATTCAATAAAGGTATTCCTTTTTCGTAAATAATTAATCTTTGCCCAAAAAGGGGTAAACCTATACTAAGACAACATCAATTCATTTAATTTAACGAGTTCGAAATGAGAATTACTTGACAATCTTATCATTTTTTTAGACTTAGAAAAGGGCTTAAAGATGACTCCAAGGGGTTCCTTTTTCATTCATTTTTAACGAGTCCGAAAAAGAGATAAAATAAAACTAGTTATATCCGTAAAAAATAATTATTGTCACCATAAACAAGACCATGTTGCTACACAAAGAGAATCACACATCACTAATATCAATAAAAATAATAAAATATTGGTAAAAATATCTTTAAATTTAGAAAACAAACAAAAAGTGAAACATTTTTACTGTTAGTATGAATTCTTCGTCGAAGCGTACGAAAAAGAACCACTTTAGCTACGCATAACTAATAGCCCTAACAACAATAATGGCTGCAAAACATCTTCAGATCTGCAATTAGTAGTTAAAATGTTGCGACAAACAGATCTATAAATGGAAAGACATTAAGCAGTAAAGTAAAGAGTTTGCTCCATGCATCCAACAGACAAGACAGGAACACGATTTTTGAATGAATTTTTATATTACAGGGCACCTGGGAGGAAACAAGAAGGTGTATCCAGATCTCCTCAATGGGATGGGTTCTTTGTAGTCCTCAGCACTTCAGATCTAAGCTTTCTTTCTCTTGTAGATGTAGAAAACCCAATGTAGAAGGTAGAGCTCAATGGGAGCAACAATGGCAGAAAATGAGACCGAGTGTATAGATCCAGAGTGATCTAGTATGCAACAAAAGGTGAAGAATGATGGGGAAATCCCTCCTATTTATAACAAAATATTGGGTCCTTCTAGATCTTGGTGCATGATTAAAATAATGTTAATCACATCTAGATCCACCTCTATGGAATATTTTATTATTATTTGTTGGAGGGAAAGGGTGTTTGACTTGGGTCAAATCCCTCGATTAGTGAAAAATAAATAAATAAATGATTTATTTATCTTTTTAAGGAAGTGGTTGGGATATAATCAAATAAATAATGATTTATTTGATTAATGGTGGTTGATTTGGTCATATTTAACAAGGAATATTATTTAAATAACTATTCCTAGAAAATAATAAGATAACTATGGGTTTATCTCATTAATTTCTTTGTTTTTGGGTTAAACATGACTGGGAATAATAATTAAATTATGGTTTAATTAATTATTCCCTTTGGGGTTTCCTAATTAACATAGTGAAAGCAGTTTTACTTGGGGTAAAACTGGTCTTACATGGTGTACTTGGGTCCATCTAATGATGAAAAGTTAGATGACCAAAAAATGGTGTAACAGATTGCTCCCCAGTGGAGTCGCCATTTGTTAGTATGAATTCTTCGTCGAAGCGTACGAAAAAGAACCACTTTAGCTACGCATAACTAATAGCCCTAACAACAATAATGGCTGCAAAACATCTTCAGATCTGCAATTAGTAGTTAAAGTGCTGCAACAAAACAGATCTATAAATGGAAAGATATTAAGCAGTAAAGTAAAGAGTTTGCTCCATGCATCCAACAGACAAGACAAGAACACGATTTTTTGAATGAATTTTTATATTACAGGGCACCGGGGAGGAAACAAGAAGGTGTATCCAGATCTCCTCAATGGGATGGGTTCTTTGTAGTCCTCAGCACTTCAGATCTAAGCTTTCTCTCTCTTGTAGATGTAGAAAACCCAATGTAGAAGGTAGAGCTCAATGGGAGCAAAATGGCAGAAATGAGACCAAGTGTATAGATCCAAAGTGATCTAATATGCAACAAAAGGTGAAGAATGATGGGGAAAACCCTCCTATTTATAACAAAATATTGGGTCCTTCTAGATCTTGGTGCATGATTAAAATAATGTTAATCACATCTAGATCCACCTCTATGGAATATTTTATTATTATTGGTTGGAGGGAAAGGGTGTTTGACTTGGGTCAAATCCCTTGATTAGTGAAAAATAAATAAATAAATGATTTATTTATCTTTTTAAGGAAGTGGATGGGATATAATCAAATAAATAATGATTTATTTGATTAATGGTGGTTGATTTGGTCATATTTAACAAGGAATATTATTAAATAATTATTCCTAGAAAATAATAAGATAACTTATGGGTTTATCTCATTAATTTCTTTGTTTTTGGGTTAAACATGACTGGGAATAATAATTAAATTATGGTTTAATTAATTATTCCTTTTGGGGTTTCCTAATTAACATAGTGAAAGCAGTTTTACTTGGGGTAAAACTAGTCTTACATGGTGTACTTGGGTCCATCTAATGATGAAGAGTTAGATGACCAAAAAATGGTGTAATGTGACGTTTTCCCCAAAGGAGTCGCCATTTGTTAGTGCTGAATTTTCACGAAGCTTACGAAAAAGAACCACTTTAGCTACGCATAACTAATAGCCCTAACAACAATAATGGCTGCAAAACATCTTCAGATCTGCAATTAGTAGTTAAAGTGCTGCAACAAACTGATCTATAAATGGAAAGACATTAAGCAGTAAAGTAAAGAGTTTGCTCCATGCATCCAACAGACAAGACAAGAACACGATTTTTGAATGAATTTTTATATTACATGGCACCTGGGAGGAAACAAGAAGGTGTATCCAGATCTCCTCAATGGGATGGGTTCTTTGTAGTCCTCAGCACTTCAGATCTAAGCTTTCTCTCTCTTGTAGATGTAGAAAACCCAATTTAGAAGGTAGAGCTCAATGGGAGCAACAATGGCAGAAAATGAGACCGAGTGTATAGATCCAGAGTGATCTAGTATGCAACAAAAGGTGAAGAATGATGGGGAAAACCCTCCTATTTATAACAAAATATTGGGTCTTTCTAGATCTTGGTGCATGATTAAAATAATGCTAATCACATCTAGATCCACCTCTATGGAATATTTTATTATTATTTGTTGGAGGGAAAGGGTGTTTGACTTGGGTCAAATCCCTTGATTAGTGAAAAATAAATAAATAAATGATTTATTTATCTTTTTAAGGAAGTGGTTGGGATATAATCAAATAAATAATGATTTATTTGATTAATGGTGGTTGATTTTGTCATATTTAACAAGGAATATTATTTAAATAATTATTCCTAGAAAATAATAAGATAACTATGGGTTTATCTCATTAATTTCTTTGTTTTTGGGTTAAACATGACTGGAAATAATAATTAAATTATGGTTTAATTAATTATTCCTTTTGGGGTTTCCTAATTAACATAGTGAAAGCAGTTTTACTTGGGGTAAAACTGGTCTTACATGGTGTACTTGGGTCCATCTAATGATGAAAAGTTAGATGACCAAAAAATGGTGTAACATTTACCAATCTACTTTGGGTAAATTGGAGAAGAACATTTAACCCGATTTTCCTCTGATCTCTATACATGTGGTGTGGCCGATCCATGACACCATTTGATGATCCATTAGTTGTAGGTAAGAGAAGTCTTTTCTCAACATTTTAATTTTATTTTCCAGTCATTTCAGTTGAAAATTTGATGATTTAGGAGAGGATTTCAAATTTCTATGTCGTGCATGATCAGCGCGGCTTTGACCTATCAGAGCCTCGTCGATCACCCTTAGTGTGTTAGGTCAGCACGCCATCAACTCCTTTTCACTTTTGGAAGGCGCGATAAGTGAGGGAAGAGTAAAAATTCTGAATTTATCCATTTTAAATTATTTGTTTCCAATTTTTCCCCTAGGAAAACTCCTAATATATCTTTTATGAATGTTTTTCAGGTGATTTTAGTGAATATGGCTATCAAATGGAAATAGAGAGGTCATGAGGTAGAAGACCATGAATTTTTGCAAGATGTAGCTTGCATCAATGCCTTGAGAAATTGTGGTTTTATTAAGTTCTTTCAAACCTACAGACTTAGAGCTCAACTTCAGCTATTAGACTATCTCATTTGGCTATGGGATGCCGATCATCAAATTATCATTATTGGGTATTAGGAGCTAGAAATAGATATTTCACACATCTACTTCTAGGAGAGGGGAGAGGATCTAACTCTCTAGAGCTCGTACTCGAGGCGAGAAAAAAAGTATGCTCATTCAAAGACATGATTTTCCTAGAGCCAGAAATACTTCAAGTGGAAAGGTGGATATCAAAACAATCACCAATATACCTTTAAGGTCAATTTTACATTGCATGGCCCGTGTAGTTGAGGCCTAGATGTTGCATGAGGAAAAAAAGTCTCAAGTGGATCCTTCGGCATACTCCATAAGTTACTATTTTTATTTATCCAGGAGGTCACTTGCTAGCACGAGCACCATATGGGCAGATAACTTCCTTTAATTTATGTTTTGCACTGTTGTAGGCTCGTAGAGCCATTGTGTCACGGAACACATATTTTTTGAGATTTTTATGTAACAAACGTTTACATAAACTATATATATATATATATATATATGCATGTTTCCTATTGTTATTAGGTGTTCTAATATCATGATGATTTTTTGGCTTTTTATATATGATGCAAATGTCGATCTAATACATAATTTTCTAATGTATCTATTAATGTATTCAAATTCCTTGGAATGTGTTGATATGTGATGTAATCAAAATTCATTTCCAGTAACCACACCTGTAAATACATGCACAAAATCTAAGGGTTTCTTACTGACTAATGACTGTTTAACTATAACACAATGATTTTGTAGACTATTTTTGCAACCAAGTACCTAATACTGAGGGAAATTGCGTCTGATAACAGTTGGATGGCTACACTATTTTCGACAATATTATTAGTTGTTTGACCCAGTAAAATACCTTGTAGACTAACCATGTTAGGTCCCTATATTACTAGTATTTTTTTTAGTGTAGCCCCATTATTGTTATTGTTGTACCCCTGTAACCCCCATATTTTTCTTATTGTGCCCTTACATTATCATTGTTAGGTCGACTAGGATTATATTGTGACCCCATGGACTCCTATATATAGAAAGGAGGTTTTGTCATTTGTATCATCCAAGAATTGTTCATTTATGTAATGTAAAGGAGGTTTCCCCCTTGAAATGGCTTATTTATAAGACATTTATATCTCTTTACTTATATTTTTGGAGCTGGTTTCATAAAATTTGGTATTCGAGCTTTGGATTCTAGGGTTTCACTACTCCAAACAGATCATTGTGGAATTTTTGCTATAACGTTTTTTCTACGAAGGTTTGGAAGCTAAAATTTTTACCACGAGAAGCCAAAATCCTGAGGAGATTCATGTAAAAATTTCATATCTTGGTTGGTAATATTTTTGGAGATATGATCTGTGGAAGTTATGGTTTTTGCATGCTCTCGAATTTCACCTCAAAGAGGTGACAGTGGGAAAATCTTCATAACTCTCTCTCTCTGAGAATTGGATTGGGACGCTGTAAAATGTGGCTGAAATTGCATAGATTGTAGTTTCCTTTGTATAAATTTGAGAGCCAAAGGAGGAAAACGTGACACGTGGAACACTGTATAAGTTCGCTCTACTGAACTAGTCCATAATTAGGTCATTGTGGGAGGTTGGGCATAACATTGACTTGAAGAATCCAAATCAGGTCAGACCTATGGAATTTGAAAGAATAGTGAGAGTGATATTACAAGACCAAATTTCATATATTGAAGATCTGAAATCGCAGAGATAAGTGAGTTTCAATATCGAGCTCCTCAAAAGCAAGAAAAAGTTGTGTATTTTTTAAACAAGTTTGCATAACATTTGTTTGAAAAATTAGTTTGAAGTGATTCCAAGGGCATATTGAAGCATATATATCAGTATTGAGTTATATCATGCCTCCCAAAAATAATTCCACACCCATTAAGACCTTATAAATCTATACTATGACGCATGAAGAGGAAGAAATGCAACATGATATATCAAAGTTATGGTACCAAGTGCAACAAATTTCGATCTTACAAAGAGAAATCAAAGATGAAATAGACAGTTTAAAAGAAAAAAGGGAGGCTAATTTGGATGGTTTGAAGGATCAAATGAAATATAATATGGATGAAAAAGTAGTGCAAGGTCACATCGAGCATCAACAACAAGTTCTCCAGCTCTCAAAGGATAACCTAACTTTGGTGCAAAATCGAATGAAACAATAGGAAGATCAACATCACAGTGAAAGAATTTCTCAAGAAGTCATAGAAATAAGAAATCGACCACTACAAAATAGATCAATTTCAAAGTATCTCAAAAAGTGGAAGAACTTACCCATTGAAGATTCAATATGGGAGGATGAGAATTTTATATAGAAGCATCAAGAAATAATCAAGCATTGAGGACAACACTTGTTTGAAGGATAGGGGCATGTTAGGTCCCTATATTACTAGTGTAGTCCCTTATTGTTGTTAGTGTATCCCCCTTATTCTTATTTGTGTACCCCCGTAGCCCCCATATTGTTATTATTGTGTCCTTACATTATTATTGTTAGGTCGGCTAGGATTATATTGTGACCCCATGGACTCCTATATATAGAAAGGAGGTTTTTTCATTTGTATCATCCAAGAATTGTTCATTTATGTAATTTAAAGGAGGTTTCCCCCTCTAACTAGCTAAATTCTAAGGCGTTGATCTCTCTTTTCTTCTATTTTTGGAGCTGGCTTCATAACAAAGTTCTTCACATTTGATGATAGGTTCACCTCATTTTCCTTCGATCAGATGATTCTGCAAGTGTTATACCTCAACACATCCATTCACACATGTGGAATTTGATATCTTACCTTTAGGACCATTGTAATTATTGGTGATTTATATCATGCCTATTAACGATTTACCTCATTTATTGGTAATCAGGGGGTTTCTACCATGTTCAACATCAGCACATATTATCGAATGGTTAGATCCATACGTTGGGTAGATAGAGCTAGAGACCAAGACCCTAGGTCACATATTTTATCATTCAATTTTCTTTGAGTTATTAAGTATTCATGATTGTACACATGATCCTTTCTATACGGATGGCTGCACCCATACCGTGGATCCATTTCCATGACCTCTTTCAAATGGATGGTTGCAGCCATGTTGTGGGTTCATGTGTTATTTGCTGCCTATTCACAGATATGATTTTAGGCATTTTTATATGATAGATGTCACGTATTATATTGTGTTTGATTTGGAAGGTCTCCCAGTGGTGTTCCTAGTCCTTGCCTTGGTTCGTAAACCATTTCACCCATCACTCCTTATTCCACCTTCATGCTTTAGGTGGCATCTATTACGTAGTATTTTTTCACCCTGTTCACTTGCCATCCCTGATCCTAAACTTCCTTGTGATGCATATTGTGCAATATATCCACCTTATAAGAATACATCAAGATATCCTTTCAATACTAAAATAAAACTGCCTTGAAGAATTTCTGAAGAAGACTATCTCAAACCTTAAATTTATGGGTCATTGCACTTAGAAAGTTGTCTCCCCATGTTGATTGCACATTGCATGTTCTGGCCTAGCACTTCCATTGCCCCTATTATTGGAAAAACTACGTTAAACCCTTTCTGGAAATGTTTCCTCAAATGGAGAAGAAGCTTCGTGCACTAGAAGATTCTATAACATTGAGCTAGATATTTCTCAGTGGAGATATGGTCGTGCTCTCTCATTTGGAGCTATTTATATTATCAATATCGGCTTTATCCTTGAGAGGCGGGCCTTCATCCTTATTTTATGGGCTCCCAACTCTCTCTCCCTTCATATAAATCCAATCCCATCCTTCCACTACTGTTTGGTTATTGTTGGTTTAGCCTTATCATAATCGTTTGCATCCCAATGCTAAGATAATGCCCAAATTTTGACTTGGGAGAAGGATTGCTTGAAGAACCTCAATTCAGACTTGGACATCAAAAAATGGATGTCTCCAACATCAAGGCCATGATTGTCTACTTCCTATTTTATATATTAATAATACATCTGATGTTTGACTTTTGATATTTGTCTAGATATTTATGCAAGTAACCTAATACTCCTTGATCTAATAGGTAGTTTGTATTTGATGTATGTTATGTATCCTATCATGTTGTTTTTTGTTGTCTCTTGATCTCCTATATGTATTTGAGCATTACAACCAACGAGGAGTGAGCCTAAAGGATCGTAGATTCAAGGCCTTCATCAGAGGAATAGATGATAGCGTCCTGAAGAGGTAGGTTATCTTGATTCCTCTTTCATTTTGAGTACAAGCTAGGAAAGGGCTCATTAGATAGTCTCATGTGTTGCTAGACCCACTCTAGGTCTAGAGAGATTGCCTCTATCCATATATGGGATTGTCTTCACAATAGGAGGATCACATGCATATGGAGATTGGGCAAAGTTTCCAGCAGGGTAGGGGTAAAAGTAGAGATGGTAGTATAGGTACAGGTACAGATGGAAGTACAAGTACACACATACATGATTTGGAATATCATCTCAAAATAGATGGGTTTGGTAGACCTAGAGACAGGATATATGTACCAGACAACAATGAGCTCAAGAAGGTGATCTTGAGGGAGTTTCATACGAAACAATATTCGGGTCACCCAAGCTACTAGAAGATATTGACTGTGGCGAAGAGATTCTATTATTGGCTGAATCTAAACAGGGATTTGGTAGAATTTTTAGCCATATGTTTGGATTTTCAGATGGTTAAGGCAGAGTGCAAGCATCCAAGTGGACTGTGAATATCCATTTGCAACCCCAAATTGGGAATGTGATGTCATTTCCATAAACTTCATCACAGGTTTCCCTATAAAATCTAGACAACATGATTCCATTATATTTTTTTTGGATAGGTTCACCAAGGTTGCACACTTCATTCCAGTGAACACTTCATACTCAGCTTGCAATGTGGCACATGTGTTCATCAGAGACATAGTGAGATTGAATTATGTTCTGAGGAAGATTGTGTCTTGAAGGGATGAAAATCTCACTTCCAATCATTGGAAGGAGTTGTTTTTAGGTTTGGTAACTGAATTATCCTTTAGCATATCTTATCATCCATAGAAATATAGAAAGATACAGAGGTTCAATAGGATACTAGAGGATATGTTGAGGATTTACGTGATGCATCAACAACTCAAGTGGTAAGAGTATCTTCCACTAGTAGAGTTTTCTTACAACAACATGTACCAAGATTCATTGACTATGAATCCATTTGAGGCTATGTATGGGCAGATTTTAAACACTCATATCAGTTGGAGCGATCTAGTTAAGAGGGTTCTTATTGTTCTAGAGATGTTGGCAGAAATGGAAAAGGAAATGTAGGTGATCAAGAATAACATGAAGGAAACACAGGATAGGCAGAGGATTTATGCATATAGGAATAGGTTGTACAAGGAGTTTTAGGTTGGGGATCATGTGTACCTACATATCAAGCCCAAGAAGAGTTCCTTGCGGATTTGTAATATTCCCAATTTTCCACAAGATAATTGGAATATTAGAGTTATTAATTTTCATAATTAATTAAGTAAATAAAATGGTAGAGGGACCCATAAACCCCAAAGATAAATAAAATCCACTTTTGATGTGTGGATGTGGATATTTCAGATTTAGATCTACATTATGGAGTAGTGGATAAACTTCTTAATGTGAAAGGAGCGGAGATCATGTCTCATTAATGAGATAGATCATGGAGGTTGAAGCAGTCAAGTAAGATCATGGATCTTAAATGTAAAATCACGAGGATCTTGGAAGAGGTCAACTAAGATCACAGTGCATTAAAATTAACACATAAATCACTTATGATAAGTTAGCTGAGGAAGTGGTGCATCTATTGCACACATGAGGGAGGAAGTAGTGCATTCAATGCACACATGATGGAGAGGGTGATCATCACATGCATACATGATGGAGATCATGGAGAGACAACAGAGTGAAAATGGAGACCTATGTCCACATGTAAAATGTAGTTATGAGGTGGGCCAAGGCATGAGAAGGCTCATAATATATATAAAGAAGATGAAGGCACAATAAAAGGCATACTTTTGTATTATTTATTTTTGATCTGTTTAGATCTGGATTTATCATTTGACATTTCTATGCATACTTATGTTGTTTAAATAAGTCTGTAGTGTTTTTTAGCATATTAGGGGACTTTGAGTACCTACTCTAGGAAGGTTTCTATTAGGCTTTATTCCTCATCAAGCATTGTTTCCATCTTCAGGAGGTTGTTTCTAGCATTCCAGCTACGAAACTGGTGGAAGATCCATCCTTCACTTTTTTCATCATATTCAATCTTCGAGGAGTAGCATATCTATATTCGGAATTCATACCATTGTGTTTTACCTCGATGCAGTAGTAGTCCCTTGAAGGATTGCGCAGTGTAGTCTTGTAGATCTATTGGAGGAAGGAAGTTTTCAGCATTTCAGCTGGAAATCCTGTGAGGGGCCATCTCCTCACTTTTATTTCATTGTTTCCATCATTCGGGAGCTAATTTTCACATCTAGCAGTAGGCTATCGAGCCTCCCTCTCTTACAATGCATTTTTCTAAAGCTTTTGATCATTCAACAACTATTTTCAATGGAGGAGATTGGAGGAACTAGATCTTGAGCTTTTAGCCCAAGGATCTAGTGAAGGGATCAACCCTTCAAGCTTAGATCTGATATTGTGACATATTTCAGCCATCTATTTGTTAGATCCAGCTTTAGATATGCATAGCCCAGTAGTCAAGGGATCAAACGCCAAGAGAGTAAATTTCCAATCTCATAGATCTGGAATTTCCTTTCTGGGTTATCTTGGGTTTCCATCATAGTGCCCAGATCTATAACCTTGGCATCATCAGAGCTCTAGATTTATTTATATTTTCATTTTCATTTTAGCGAGTAGCTATATGTACATTATCTGCTGAAGGGATAGTGCAGTATTTTCTTCCAGCAGCTCTCCAGTTATGCAATGCCTCCTTTGAGGGGATTCCAGGGTAATTCTAGGCCACTTATTTGGCTTGAGTGCATCTATTTTTAGCACTGTTGTAATTGTAATCCATCTCCAATAATAATAAAAGGCTCACCTATTCTGTACATTCTATGATTGTTCAATATTTATTATACATATTTTGTTTTTCAAATATTGTGTTCGTCTATC